>APFE030119627.1:322978-361262 GCA_000404065.3 Pinus taeda | reverse complement strand
TCAATCGCAATTCGAATTCCTTCTTCCGACTCAGAAATACTTTTAAATAAAGGTAGTAGTGCACATCCACATAAAAGATTCGTTATCAAAATTGGAATAATTGGTCCAGTCTTTATAAAAGAATATGCCTGAAGTATAGTAGTGCAACTTCAGGCTTAAGCCATATACAAAAACTTACGACCTTTTCTAAATACATGAAAGGGTCTAAAATACTAAATTAAACTAACAAAATACAAAATTAAAATGCTACTAAATTGGTATAACTCGATCTTGAATATCTCCCCCACAGCAATCTGGTAGTCGGCAACATGATTCATCACTCTGGCTATTTGCCTTTTGACTTGAGTTGGCATATCGCCAGCATCGGTTCCACTTCTTGAGGGCGGCTGAGACGAGAATTAATTTGAGAAAAATAGGTGGCATCATGTATATCAGGAATGATACACCTGATTGCATCCGTTAGGAACTTGAGGGCGACTCTCTGGCTGTGTGGTTTTACTAGGAGCAACCAATAGGTGTCCCAAGTTAAAATTTTAATCCCTGTGATCAATCTCCCATTCTTTTCTAGCTCTTGGTAACATGATTGCTCCAATGTTTTGGCTGATAGTAATTTACCTGGTGTACATTGAGAGATCATGTTAGATAAATAGATAATATTATTAATCAATTCAATCAAATTATTTGTGGATAATTTGCATCTAGAAACTGCTCTCTCTGCCTTCATCAATTGGGACTGCCACTCCATGAATAGAATTTCTTTATGGGATTCTAAGATTTTAGGCAAGTTCGTTGTCTATCCCTCATTAGTGTCCTGCCAAGTAAGAAAATATGTTAAGGTCTCATCGGCCTGCTCTAAGTCCTGTCTGGCATCAACTGATTTATTTATTATAGATGTTGTTATGTCACACAGAGGTTCAACTTGAGCAATTTTATGACACAATAACCTTATTTTTGTTATCAGTGCCTTATTAATCTGTATTGCCTCTGCTCTGAAATCGACAGGCTGCGGAAGACTCTTGAACTTCTCTATTTGACCTGATAATTGAGCAATTTGCTCATCTTTTGTCTTTACCATCTGTTCATTCATTGTCTTCAATTTTTTTAATGCCTCCGATAGTTCTTTCTGTCTCTCAATCTCACCAGAATTTGCCCTCTGTTTATCTTCATGCAACTGCTTGTTCAGTTGGTTATTTAACTATTCCTGCGTGGACAATTGCTGTTGTTGTTGTTCTGCTTTCTGCTGTGCCTCCGATAGCTGTGTTTGTAATGAAGCGATTGCCTGATCCTTTATTTTAACAAATTGCTCACCCTCGATGCCTTGTCCATGGTGGCCACCGAATAGGCTCCAGTGTATTGGGACAACTTTGTCAGGTCATCGGAAGGATCGAATTCCTCCTTCCAAACCACATTAGCTGTTACTGTTTGTTCAGGGAATAGGGAAGGTTGATCAATCCTTCTCCTTTTCAGTTGTCTCTTTATTACAACCCTGTGTTTTGGGCTATAGAAGACATCCAATGGAGGAATATCCTCCACTTGCAAAATTATTTGATCCGAAGGATCCTTGGGAATTATTTTTAATTCTCTAGTAGGGGGTAGGCCACTGGTTCCTTCGCTTGGAACCTCTTTTGATGTTGTATCCTGTGTATCAGCCGCTTTGGATGTATCGGCATCCCTTGAGATCTCAAGATTGCTTATGATTGAATCAAATTGCTACTATTACTGGAGCAATCTCGGGTCAATCTGAGTGTTGATATTCACATCCTTGCTACTCTGCTCCTACTGCTTTCTCTATTCCTCCTCATGTATTCTCTCTTGTTCCTTCCTCTGTGCTTCCTCTTGTTCTTTCCTCTGTGCTTCTTCCTGTTCTTTCCTCCGAAGTTCCTCCTGCTCTCTTATTTGGACTTCTTAAAAAATTTCTGATGTAGCAGGAGGTTCTTTGGTAAGTTGATGTTCAGGCTCGCTTAACTGTGTCATCGGGGCAGTGGCTAACAAATCTAGAGGCAGAGTTTGCAACCTCTGCTCTCTAAGTTTGTTAAATTCGACTAACCCATCGTCATGGTATCTCATTTTAGCTATTGCTTGCACCTAAAATAGCAACTCGACTGAGGAGAATAGGTCATGAAACTCATCTTATTTATGTTCAAATTTAGTGAGTTTGGCCTATTCTAGAACATTATAGATGACTTTGTTTGGATCAAATCATCTTTTAGGAAGAGTGGCGAGATTCAGTATATTAATCCTCTCAGCTTCTTTCTCTGCATGCTTGTAGTCATGTAGAGTGTAGATGCCACACCTTAGAGGAAAAGGAGGCCAGACTTGCTTCTTTGAATTCCTTAGAGTCTTTGTAGTTGATGCGGATGTAAGCTGATACGCTATCTCTCGAGCCAATAGTTTGTCTGGTATATACAAGGGGAGGACATGAGGCCTAGTCTGACTACCGAAAACTCTTACATAGGTAAATATTTCTTCTCTGAACCAGGTTCCTAAGGCTATCAAGCAATTTCTGCTTGAGAGGAAATCTTAGGAGCAGGTTTATAAAAAATAACATAGTAAATGGGTAACATGAATCCATTGCATACTTGATATAGGTGGTGTTTATAATGGGCTTTCCACAACTTCTAGTGATAGATATGAATGGGCATGGGGTCCTCTGGAGTCCATCTCCACCCCAGCATAGGAAACTTGGAATTAAAACAGAGAGTGTCTAAGATGTAGGCACTAAAGTAAAATGAAGGAATGAATCTATGAGTAACATGGGATTTGTTTCTGAACTCAAGAATAGCTATTGCTAACTTATCAGATAATATATTCCCCCAATCCATGATTTCACTATTGCATGATGCTTCCATTAAAGGTACCATCTCTATGGAAAATTTTGAGGAGTCATGCAACCCCCAAATTCAACACATCATAGCTCTGACATAACAATAAGGAGAACAAAAGGAATCGACATAGTACTTACTCGAAGACTCATGCTTGTGTTTTGTTGGGTTCTGTCTCCATTCCCGTATAGGCGCTGACTTAATTTCATTTTCATCTCTGAATTTTTCTAGAAATGCTTTGTTATACTTCTTCTTTGGTTCGAGCAAATGGTACATTTGTCTCAAATCATTGGGTTGAAATGAGCCAAATACTCTCCCGTCGATAGTGCAAAATGTTCTGTTTATAATTGGAATTTCTACAACTGCCCATCTTACCACATCTGTGTATGGAAGAATTTGCTCTCGAGCCGCTATCCTGTGTAGGTACGAATCGGCCAAATCCTTTAGGGTAGCTTCGGATTTCCGGTTCGAGCCTGCTGTAGCTTGTACCGATGTTTCCTGAGGCTCTTCGGCCTCGACCAGATTGTAGATGCTCTGCCAAGTAGTATTACCGAGACCAAGACATGTGGTGTCTGAGATTAATCCATTTTTACTTGGTCCCGGTTCGGCGGGATGTTGTCCTGTCACTACGGAAGCTGAAGTTGTTCCAAATTTCTTAGACTTCTTCCCCATTTGGCCTAAATTTGCTACTTTGGAGGAGCTCTGAACAGGAGATAAAATGAACGTAATGCAGAGAGTAGATGGCGCAAACCAAGTATGAAAGAATTATGCCAATCAATGAATAATGGAGGATTAACATAAGGCTCCCGCGGATACAATCTCTGAAGATATTTTGGCATAACTACTCCATTAATTGGCCGTTTAAACCTGTCAATGCTCATCACATCCTTTATTCGTCGAATAATTCATTTAAGCATCGCTTTGATTTTTTGGCGGTTGGGCGCAAGTGAATCACTATCGGGAAGAGAAAGGCTTTTAATAATAATTTAAGACAATATACTCGAGCCTAATCCTTTTTGAAAGTCGTGCTTAGCTTTATCGCAATCGGGAATCGGAGGAATGCTTGAGTGGTTTTATTTGTGTCGTTGAGGATTCCCCGATCGCCGATAGCAATATCGCTAATTCGCATCGGGAGCTTTTAGGAGAGGACTTTTTGTAGCATGCATATCGCATTCCCCGATCGCTGATAACGATATCGCATCGGAGCAAAGAGAGGGGCCTTTTGTTATGATTGCTTACCTTCCTGATAGCCGATAGTTATTCGCACTTGTCGCATCGGGGAAAACCAATGGGTCCTTTGTTATGCATCCTTTTTTGTTGCGCTATGCATTCTTCCGATCGCTTTATCACAATAATAAAGAATTATTCATTTTTTATTATAGGATTGATTATATGTTAACTCAAAAGGTTTTATAATGTTTTGTTTGCTTCCGGACCTTTTGAGCAATGATAAGTTGATACCAATTTAATCTAAAAGGGACACATTTCATATTATAGTATTAAAAGTAAAATTTTATGAAATGGGGGTTGTTGTATAGCACAACAATTGGCGATTCGCTGGGAGAAACAGTTATCTCTGAGAAATATTGAAATAATTAAACTTTCTTTATATAGAAATCTTATCAAAAAGGAAAATTCTAATATAACTAAGTATACATACATTCTAAATATAATAAAAGTTATTTTCGCTAATTTCTTCTCTTGTTAAAATTAAATACATTCTAAGTTTTAAATTGGCCTCTATTGGTTGATAATGATAAAACAAAAACCTTTCCAACTTAGCCTTTTTAATTGACTCCTTTGTCATAGGTAGAGCCTTTGCTGCCAGCAAACGTTCATAGTTTCGACAGGGATACCTTTTAACCATTTGACTGTCCATGATCCCGCCCATCTCAGAGTATGATTAAAAGAATGAATTCAAAATATGCTTTCATATTTTGTATTTCTTTTTCTTTTCTATTATTATTTTGTAAGATAAAAAGCTATTGCCCTGGTTTCGTGGCCAACTGTTTTACAATGCCATTCACTGGTTGTAATCTAACCGAACAAGATGGCTCGTGATGAGACCCCTTGTCTTATGATTATGAGCCATTACCCTGTTTTGGTATGCAGTATTGGTAATGTTAGTTAAACTATTTTCCAATGAGCATGGTAAGCAGGCTTGTGATAAGACCCCTTATCTTTTATCTCAAATATTTTAGAATTACACTCTGAGTAATCATAAACTTGGATGAATGGGATGGACAATTTGCTCCTTAAGAGAGAATGGATGACAGGGTAAGAGTTGAAGATGCTAAGGTTGAATTAGTTTTGTTTTGATATTGATAACCTTTTTTGTGGCTAGTTTAAAAACATTAAAATGATTTACAGTACTTCTAAATCTTGAGAAGATTTTACAAAAATGAAATGGGGTTTTCAGAATGTGAATATACCTAATTTCCTAGAAATTGTCCATTTTGTGTAAGGCTTCTATTTTCAAAAGTAAATATCAAAACTACTTCTTTTGACCAACTTTTCAATATAGCAAAGGCCAATAGAAGATATCTTACAACTTTATTTCCTAATGGTCCTAAAAACTATAAATCCTACTGAAATTAAAGGAGAAGGGGTTACCTCCTCAATTGAATAATTTCTTTAAGATGAGGCCATTAACAGGAAGAGAGTCCCTCTTTCCTGATAGATCTTGTAATATGAACTTCGAATGGCCTATCTTCTTGCTGATCTGAAATGGTCCAAGCCACATCTTTTGGAACTTGGTGTGTTTACCTTTATCCTCATGGGCTTTGTCCCATGTCAGAACTAGATCACCAACCTGCAACTGTTTAGAACTAGATGAAGCTGAATCAAATGATGACTTGATTATATGTTGATGTTTTGCATGAGTAATTTTGGCCTTTTCTCTTTTTTCTTCTAATTTTAATATTTCAACATGTCTGAGTTGAATAGAAAATAGGGGCTTTCTTCAATAAACTAAACTATGGCTAGAGAAGGAAGCACTAGATTGGTTGGTAGTTCCGCTTCTTTCCCATATACAAGGTTGAATGGAGAAGTACCTATGGAAGCCTTCTGTGTTATTCTATCAGCCCATAGTGTGAATATTAAAGATTTGTGCCAGTTTTTATGATTCTGTTCAATAGTTCGCTTAATAATTTTGACTAGATTTTTATTGCTAGACTCTGCTAAACCATTACCCCGGGGATAGTAATTTGCAGAATATTTATATTTAAATCCTCTTTTAATAGCGAAATCAAACATAGAATTTCCAGAGAAATAAGATGCATTATCGAAAACAAGAGCATTTGGGACACCAAACCTGGTAATGATGAATTGATCTATAAACTCTATAATTCCTTCAGAGTTTTGTTGTTTTAAAGGAATCACTTCAACCCACCTTAGTAAAGTAATCGGTAGCAGTAAGGATATACTTATGTTGTTTGGAGGATTGTGGAGTTATTTCCCAATGATATCCAAATCCCACTTGTTCGAAGGTTGATTATGTTGACTGGTTGCAAAGGGAAAGCTAGTTTTCTTTGTCTTCCAACTGGAGATTTGACAACTTCGACATTTCCCTTACATATTCGTGAGTATCCTGAACAAGGTGGGACCAATAATATCCAACATGAATGATTTTGTGCGCTGTTGTATCAGCTCCAAAATGTCCTCTTGCTGGTCCGTCATGTAGCTCCTGCAAAACCTTTTGTGCTTCAGGTTTTTCTAGGCATCTTAATAAAACTGAGTCATAATTTTGCCTAAAAAGTACATCATCAATGATTATGAAGTTTTTTGCCTTTAATCTAATGGCCCGTTTGTTTTTATAAGAAAGATTAGGAGGTGCATATCCATTTTTCAAATAAAAGATCATGTCTGCATATTGAGATTCAGAATTAGTGATACTTATCTGGTTGATTTCTTCCATATGTTCTGTATCACCTGATTCTTGAAAGTTGGATGCTCCTGCTAATAACCTGCAAAAACCTTGGCCTCTAACAATATTTGCTGGCTTGATTTCCAAGTCATATTCTTGAAGTTTTGTAACCCAATTTGCCCTTTTCTCACCTAATTCCCTTTGGATCAGTAATTGCCTTACTGCAGAAAAAAGAAATATAACTTTTGTATGGGCTTTTAACAGGAAGGGTCTGTAATGTTTGACAGCTTTATACACAGAAAAGGCTTGTTTTTCAACTTCGGAATAATTTAGTTCTGCACCTTAAAGATTTGAACTAAAAAATGAAATTGGTGCTTCCAAGTTGTGATCATTAATCTAAGTGAGTACCGCTGCATAAGATGAATCAGACGCGATAGTATATAACATGAAATGATTAGAAAAATTACAAGTGTTTAAAGCAGGGGCATTAATTATTGATTGTTTGATTGAATCAAATTCTTCCTTTTCTACAGATCCCCATCTAAACACTGAATTTTTCTTAATCATGGTTTGTAATGGTAAAATGATGTGAGAAAAATCAGGAACAAATCTTTTGACAAAGTTAATTTGACCTAAAAATGACTGCATGGATTTTTTGTTATGAGGAAATGGGATTTCAGAAATTTCTTTAATCCTATCGGGGTCAATATAAATGCCATCTTTGGAAACAATAAATCCCAAGAGCTTTCCTTGATTAAGAGCAAAGAAGGATTTTTTGGGATTGAGTGAAATACCATACCTTTTGCAGCGTTTAAAGATTTGATTCAAATCGTGTAAGATTGGATCTCTTCTTGGAAAATACGGTAATATCATCTAAATACACAACTACTATTTTGTTGATCAATCCTTTGAAGGCTATATCTATTGCTCTTTGGAATGTAGCTCCTGCGTTAATAAGTCCAAAAGGCATTTTTTGATAGGTGTAAGTTCCCCATTTTGTTCTGAAGGTAGTTTTGAGTCTGTCATCAGGATGAACCAAAATTTGGTTGTATCCTGAAAAACCATCTAAAAAGGACATTAGCTCAGAACCTGCTACTGAATGGATTATTTGCTCCATGGTAGGTAATGGGAAATTGTATTTTTGACTTACCTTATTCAGATTTATGAAATCTATACAAATCCTAATGTCGCCATTTTTATTCCTAAGATGCACCATATTGGAAACCCACTTTGAGTGCCAAACAGGAAAAATAATCTTAGCTTTCCAGAGTTTATTGAGTTCTGATTTTATCTGACTCTCTAAGTTCGGATGTATTTTCCTTAACTTTTGTTGAACTGGTTTTTGTTCAAAATGCATTGGAATGGTATGCTGGATGATTGATGTATCATATGTTTTTAAGTCATCATATTTCCAAGTGAAGACATGTTTATTTTTTCTTAATAATCTAATGAATGCTATCCTTTCTTCCACAGACAGTCCTAGTCCTAAATTGATGTTTTGAGGGTTCTGCTCAGTACCAAGATTTATCAATTCAAATCTTAAGGTGGAACTTTGGAGTTTTGAATTGGTTACCTGTTTAAACCTGTCTTTAATATTGTAGAGATCCTCAAGTTTAACCACAGGTTTTGGTATTGAGTTTTCCTCATGCTTTTCTTTCATCTGAAGATCATGATCGCTTTCATCAATGATCTGTTCATTGTAGGACTTTTCGGAAGTCAAGAAATGTAAGATGTCTTCATCGTGATTGAACACTCACCAATTGGTGACATTGTCAGGAATCGATGGTCTATAAATTAACTCTACTGAAAATCTATCTAGGCTATAATCTTTGGAAGGTAGGAGTTTAGAAGCAACATTGGCTAACAAGTCAACCACTGCATTCTGGGATCTGGGAATAGGTGAAATATTGAATGCTAAAAAATGTGATATAAGTTCCTGGACCAAAGACTAATAGTGCTTGAGGTGACTAGAGAGACAATGAATTGTATTTCTGACTTGTTTTATGACAATCTCTAAATCGCCGAACACTTTCAAATATTGAACCTTCAGTCCAATAGCTTTATATAGTCCTTGAACCAAGGCCTCATACTCAACCGTATTATTCATGCATTCAAATTCTAACCTACAAGAAAGCATTGTTTTTTCTCCCTCAGGGCTAACTAAAATACACCCTGCTCCTGATCCTTCACTAGATTTAGATTCGTCAAAATATAAAGACCAAAATAAAGAATTATCAACAATTTTATTTACAGTGCTCTTAGTAACATTAACACATCTTGATCTATCGGTTTGTGAAAAATTTTCGATTTGGGATGTGAAATTGTTTACTGAGAAAGGAGATGGTTGGGCAATATAATTGCCAAAGAATGATTCAAAAGAGTAATCCCCAAAATATTGTTGTTAAATGCTATTGGTTGATTCTCCCGTTTGAATTTTGTGACAATATGGGTCATGTGTTTCTCCCGATTGATTTTTATTTGATTTGGCTTTCCCTTGTAGGGTAGCCACATATGGGACCAATCGGTAGAAATATACCCATGGAGCTTCTCAGACCAATCCCTACTCAAGATTAAACCATAAAACTCAGGGATATCAACGATTAAGATATCAATTCCTTGAACTACTCGTGGATCAGCTGATAACTTGATAGTTACAGAGTTTATTTCCCCTAAAACTTGGACTTTAGTTCTATCTAATTGCACAATGTGAATTGAAGACTTTTGGGGTTCTATGTTCAGTTTAGAACAAACTGAAGATGGCATTATATTAGAGGATGCCCCTGAGTTAATCAAATAGTTGTGTAGATTTCGATTATAGATTTCGTAGGTTAAGAGAAAAGGAGGGGTATGGTAATTTGATCTGTCTCCAATTAGAATCATATCAGTATCCTCAACTCTACCAGAAGGTGGTTGTCCTGAATCATTTGCTGCTTTAGCACTACGAAGAGGCGAAGAAGGAACTGCATTTAGTTCCTTAAGAAGCAATTTCTGCTGATGCTTTAGTTTGCTAAGTTGAAACATGGTGATGTTTGCCTTAGTCTTCTTCATATCATCAACAATATTGTAATCCATTGAATCTGATACTACCAACGTTTTAGATGTTGAAGGTATATTTGAGGATGATGGTTGGTTTTGAGGTGCTGTTGTAGCCGGCTTCTTTGTGGGTACCTTAAACTTTGTAGTAGTACCTACACTCCTTTTCTTTGAACTTGCCTGGATAGGTTCAGGGGCACCTTTACTCCTAGTAGTCACAGGAAAATCTTCTTGTTCATTTTCTGTATTAGAGTTAGGTAATATGAAGTCCCACATTCCATGGCATTCAACAACTTCCTCTTCTTCGAATTCATCGGATGGTGAAATTGTTTCATCTTCTTCTTCTTCATTAGGATCTAAATCTGCATTAGATATAACATTTGGTGGTTTTAACTCAGGTTTCTTAAAATTCCTATATGGTTTCTTTGTTGAAGTTTCTGCTACTTGCTTTTTAATTTCAACCATTTCATTTGACATTGTTTTGAGGACCTTTTGTAGACCCTCCATATCGTATGGATCCTTGGGGGTTTTCTTCTTTGAATCATCCTTAAAAGAAAATCTTTTGGATTTCCTCTCTTCGAGAGCAGCTTTCTTTTCAAAAGCGATAATGCATTTTTCCACAGCGAGGGCTTCTTTCATGTTTTCGGCTAAAGTTGGTTTCCCAACCCTATCTACAAAAATGGATATATTTGAAGGTAAGGCTGTGATGTACCATTCACTTCTAATTTTCTCACTTGGCTTGGAATCGGTAGGGATTTTATTCAGGAGCTTATTGAATCGAGAGTTAAACTCCTTAATCGGTTCTCTAGATTCAATCCTTAGATTTGAAAGATCATTAATCAGTGTCGCCAAGGATCTATCATCGCCATGTTTGGTAAGAAACTACTCCTGAAAGGTATTCCAACTGGTAATGGATTCAGAGGGTAGGGAAAAATACCAAGACATAGCTGATCCTTGTAAAGTGTAGGGGAAAAGCCTAACTACAACATCTTCTTCTGGTACCCCTTTTAGATTAATTGACAACATGAAATTGTTTATGTGTTCCTCAGCTAATGTTCCAGCATCTGGATTAAATTTTGGTAACCATTTCTCAGGATAGTCAGGTAATGGATGTAATGGTGCAGGCATAGTGATCGCACCAGGACTACTCCATGAATTCTGATCCATCTTGGGAGTACCAACGATTTCCGATGGAGTTCTAGGTGTTTGGGGAGGAGTTGGTATTGAAGACTGAATAGATTGTGATGTTGAAGTTGGTGATCCCTGGTGAACAACAATATGTAATGGGGGATTGGATTCTTAACTTCGCACTGGAGAGGATGAGATGGAAGATGATGGAGAAAAGGTATCACTACCAGATCCTTCAGTGTTAATTTTAGCCCTTTTCCTTTATGGTAAAGGCAACGCAGCAGGTTCAATGCCGAGTTTTTTTCTTTGAAGCCTGGTGAGAGGGTGAGGAAGGTGGAATTGCGAAGTCTCACTGCCTTGAGATACTTCAGATCTTTGAGGTGATATGGAAAAGCCTTGAAGTTTCTGGATGAGAGACTGAACTTCAGGGGACTCCGGACTTAAACGTTTTGAAGTATGATGGGGTTGAGCAATGGTAGTTGATCCCTCTTTTTCTCGTTTGGACACTGGTGTTTCATAATGCAAACAGGAGGTCCGAGGTGAGGTGGGGGGTGATTTACTCTGAGAATGGTCTGTAGGTTTTGATTTACTCACCATTCATAGTTGATGGCCCTCCTTCTAGCGCCAAAAATGTTGATGCCCTGAAAATCGTTGCATCAACATTGGGGGATAACCACCCGGTCCGGACCTTAATATAGCTCCTTTTCCATTTGGGATGGTGGCTCTGACTAGATATAATGGGACCAGTTTCCTAGTAATGAATAAAAAGGGATGGATGAGTGACTAGTTTTCTAATAAGTGATAATGAATGGATGACTTAATCTACAAGCGAGAACACAAATGACTATTCTATCCCAGGAAGCTTCTATTATTAAGTGCAACGTTTGATGATCTCTGTTCATCAATAGGCATATAGATGACACTATTCAATAAACATAGACATTCATTTAAATGATAATTGTTTTGTTCAATTAGCTGAACAAAGTAATTAATAAAACATTGTTACACTTCTCTTTTTATATTACTGATACATGTATGATTAGAAGAAAAGCAAGTTGTAAACATCCAATAGTGGAAAGTATAAAGATTTCTGTTAAAACACATGCATATATTCAATAGTAACAAGAATTATCAAATAACAATTCACATAAATAGAATAAATTCAGACATAGATAGTAGTACCATATGAGCTGCAAATCATTCCCAACATCAATCACAATTCGAATTCCTTCTTCCGACCTAGAAATACTTTTAAATAAAGGCAGTAGTGCACATCCACATAAAAGATTCGTTATCAAAATTGGAATAATTGGTCCAGTCTTTATAAAAGAATATGCTTGAAGTACAGTATTGCAACTTTAGACTTAAGTCATATACAAAAACTTACAACCTTTTCTAGATACATGAAAGGGTCTATAAATACTAAATTAAACTAACAAACTACAAAATTAAAATGCTACTAAATTGGTATAACTCGATCTTGAATATCTCCCCCACAGCAATCTAGTAGTCGGCAGCATGATTCATCACTCTGGCTATTTGCCTTTTGACTTGAGTTGGCATATCGCCAGCATCAGTTCCACTTATTGAGGGCGTCTGAGACGAGAATTTATTTGAGCAGAATAGGTGGCATCGTGTATATCGGGAATGATACATCCGATTGCATCCGTTAAGCACTTGAGGGCAGCTCTCTGGCTGTCTCGGTTTACTAGGAGCAACCAATAGGTTTCCCAAGTTAAAATTTTAATCCCTGTGATCAATCTCCCATTCTTTTCTAGCTCTTGGTAACATGATTGCTCCAATGTTTTGGCCGATAGTAATTTACCTGGTGTACATTGAGAGATCATGTTAGATAAATAAAGAGTATTATTAATCAATTCAATCAAATTATTTGTGGATAATTTGCATCTAGAAACTGCTCTCTCTGCCTTCATCAATTGGGACTGCCACTCCATGAATAGAATTTTTTTATGGGATTCTAAGATTTTAGGCAAGTTCACTGCCTGTCCCTCAATAGTGTCCTGCCAAGTAAGAAAATCTGTTAAGGTCTCATTGGCATGCTCTAAGTCCTGTCTGGAATCAACTGATTTATCTATTATAGATGTTGTTATGTCACACGGAGGTTCAACTTGAGCAATTTTATGACACAATAACCTTATTTGTGTTATTAGTGCCTTATTAATCTGTATTGCCTCTGCTCTAAAATTGGCAGGCTGCGGAAGACTCTTGAACTTCTCTATTTGACCTGATAATTGAGAAATTTGCTCATCTTTTGTCTTTACCATTTGTTCATTCATTGTCTTCAATTTTGCTAATGCCTTCGATAGTTATTTCTGTCTCTCAATCGCACCCGAATCTTCCCTCTGTTTCTCTTCATGCAACTGCTTGTTCAGTTGGTTATTTAACTGTTGCTGCGTGGACAATTGCTGTTGTAGTTGTTCTGCTTTCCGCTGTGCCTCCGATAGCTGTGTTTGTAATGAAGCGATCACCTGATCCTTTTATTTTAACAAATTGCTCACCTCAGATGCCTTGTCCATGGTTGCCGCCGAATAGGCTCCAGCATATTGGGACAACTTTGTCAGGTCATTGGAAGGATCGAATTCCTCCTTCCAAACCACATTAGCTGTTACTATTTGTTCAGGGAACAGGGAAGGTTGACCAATCCTTCTCCTTTTCCGCTGTCGGTTTATTACAGCCCTTTGTTTTGGGCTATAGAAGACATCCAATGGAGGAATATCCTCCACTTGCAAAATGATTTGATCCGAAGGATCCCTGGGAATTATTTCTAATTCTGTAGTAGGGGGTAGACCACTGGTTCCTTCGCTTGGAACCTCTTTTGATGTTGTATCCTGTGTATCAGCCGCTTTGGATGTATTGGCATCCCTTGAGCTCTCAAGATTGCTTATGATTGAATCAAATTGCTACCATTCCTGGAGCAATCGCGGGTCAATCGGAGTGTCGATATAAACATCCTTGCTGCTCTACTCCTGCTTCCTTCTCTATTCCTCCTCATGTATTCTCTCTTGTTATTTCCTCTGTGCTTCCTCTTGTTCTTTCCTCTATGCTTCTTCCTGTTATTTCCTCCGAAGTTCCTCCTGCTCTCTTCTTTGGACTTCTTCAAAAATTTCTGATGTAGTAGGAGGTTCGTTGGTAAGTTGTTGTTCAGGCTCGCTTCACTGTGTCATCAGGGCAGTGGCTAACAAATCTAGTGGCAAAGTTTGCAACCTCTACTCTCTAAGTTTGTTAAATTCGACTAACCCATTGTCATGGTATCTCATTTTAGCTATTGCTTGCACCTGAAATAGCGACTCGGCCGAGGAGAATAGGTCATCAAACTCATCTTCTTTATGTTCAAATTTAGTGAGTTTGGCCTGCTCTAGAACATTATAGACGACTTTGTTTGGATCAAATCGTCTGTTAGGAAGAGTGGCGAGATTCAGTATATTAATATTCTCTGCTTCTTTCTCTGCATGCTTGTAGTCATGCAGAGTGTAGACGCCACACCTTAGAGGAAAAGGAGGCCAGACTTGCTTCTTTGAATTCCTTAGAGTCTTTGTAGCTGATGTGGATGTAAGCTGATACGCTATCTCTCGAGCCAATAGTTTGTCTGGTATATACAAGGGGAGGACATGAGGCCTGGCCTGACTGCCGAAAAATCTTACATAGGTAAAGTTTTCTTCTCCGAACTAGGTTCCTAAGGCTGTCAAGTCAACTTCTGCTTGAGAGGAAATCTTAGGAGCAGGTTTATCAAAAATAGCATAGTAAATGGGTAACATGAATCCACTGCAAACTTGATATAGGTGGTGTTTATAATGGGCTTTCCACAATTTCTGGTGATAGATATGAATGGGCATGCGGTCCTATGGAGTCCATCTCCACCCCAGCACAGGAAACTCGGAATTAAAACAGAGAGTGTCTAAGATGTAGGCACTAAAGTAAAATGGAGGAATGGATCTATCAGTAACGCGAGATTTGTTTTTGAACTCAAGAATAGTTGTTGCTAAGTTATCAGATAATATATTCCCCCAATCCATGATTTCACTATTGCATGATGCTTCCATTAAAGGTACCATCTCTATGGAAAAATTTGAGGAGTCATGCAACCCCCAAATTCGACACATCATAGCTCCAACATAACAATAAGGAGAACACAAGGGATCGACATAGTACTTACCTGAAGACTCATGCTTTTTTTTCACTGGGTTTTGTCTCCATTCCCGTATAGGCGCTGACTCAGTTTCATTTTCATCTCTGAATTTATCCAGAAATGCTTTGTTATACTTCTTCTCTGGTTCGGGAAAATGGTACATTTGTCTCAAATAATTGGGCTGAAATGAGCCAAATACTCTCCCATCGATAGTGCAGAATGTTCTATTCGTAATTGGAATTTCTTCAACTGCCCATCTTACCACATCTGTGTATGGAAGAATTTGCTCTCGAGCCACTATCCTGTGTAGGTAAGAATCGGCCAAATCCTTTACGGTAGATTTGGATTCCGGTTCGAGCCTGCTATAGCTTGTACCGATGTTTCCTGAGTCTCTTCGGCCTCGACCAAATTGTAGATGCTCTGCCAAGTAGTATTACTGAGACCAAGACATGTGGTGTCTGAGATTAATCCCTTTTTACTTGGTCCCGGTTCGGTAGTATGTTGTCATATCACCGCGGAAGCTGAAGCTGTTCCGAATTTCTTAGAATTATTCCCCATTTGGCCTAAATTCGCTACTTCGGAGGAGCTCTGCACATGAGATAAAATGAATGTAATGCAGAGAGTAGATGGCGCAAACCAGGTATGAAAGAATTATGCCAATCAATGAATAATGGAGGATTAACATAAGGCTCCCGCAGATACAATCTTTGAAGAGATTTTGGCATAACTGCTCCATTAATTGGCCGTTTAAACTTGTCAATCATTTAAATGCTCATTAGATCCTTTATTTGCCGAATAATTCATCTAAGCGTGGCTTTGATTTTTTGGCGGCTTGGTGCAACTGAATCACTATGGGGAAGAGAAAGGCTTTTAATAATAATTTAAGACAATATACTCAAGCCTAATCCTTTTTTAAATTCGCGCTTAGCTTTATCGCAATCGGGAATCGGAAGAATGCTTGAGTGGTTTCATTTATGTCATTGTGGAATCCTCGATCGCTGATAGCGATATCACTAATTCGCATCGAGAGCTTTTAAGAGAGGACATTTTGTAGCATGCATATTGCATTCCCCGATCGCCGATAGCGATATCACATTGAAGAAAAGAGAGGGGCCTTTTGTTATGATTGCTTACCTTCCCGATAGTCGATAGTTATTTGTGCTTGTCGCATCGAGGAAAACCAATGGGTCCTTTGTTATGCATTCTTTGTTATTGCGATATGCAATCTTCCGATCGCTTTATCGCAATAATAAAGAATTATTATTTTTTTACTATAGGACCGATTATATGTTAACTTAAAAGGTTTTATAATGTTTTGTTTTCTTCTGGACCTTTTGAGGAATGATAAGTTGATACCAATTTAATCTAAAAGGGACCCATTTCATATTATAGTATTAAAAGTAAAATTTTATGAAATGGGGGGTTGTTGTATAGCACAACAGGTTGGCATTAGAAAGATAGCTATTAAATGATCTAGGTGTTGTGCTCGCTGCTTGGAATGGGCTGGAAGGTCATCCAAGTAAGCTTGCATGATATGCCTGATATCATGAAATGTGTAGTCCATGGCCCTTTGAAATGTTTCTCCAGCATTCTTTAAACTAAATGGGAGTTTTCAATAGGCAAATATTCCCCATGGGAAACGAAGGCAATTTTGTGCTGGTGTTTGGGTTTTATAGCAATCTGCTTGTATCCTGAGAATCCATCCATGAATGAAAATTATTCACAACCGGTGCAGTCGTCGTTGATTTGGTCAATGAATGGTGTCAGGTAGTTATCCTTTAGGCATGCGACATTTAAGTCTCGATAGTCAACACATACACGGATGGTACCTTGTTTCTTATTGAAAAGAACCAGATTGGAAACCCATTCCGTTAACGGAACGGGATAGATGAAACCAACATGTAAGAGCTTTTCCACCTCAGTCTTAATGTTTGCCGTTTTGCAGGGGTGGACTAGTCGAAGCCTTTGGCAGACAGGTTTAGCATTGTCATATATCTTGATCTCATGGTCGATAATAGAAGGATCTACTCTCAGGATTTCCTCATAAGACCAAGAGAATACATCATGGAATTCCTTAAAAAGGTAGGTGAAGCTTGCAATTTCCTCAGGATTTCAATCTTCTCCAACCTGGATGTTTTCTACAATGCCTATCATGATAGAAATATCGATGAGAAATGTCTTCAAAATATTTCCCATGTTTCCTTCTGAGTCCAAAGTTTAGATAGTCGTATATGGTGAGGAAATGATTTCAGGTGCGTCAGATGACAAGATTTGAAGAGGCATCATGTTCGAATCAAATATCGAAACATGATGGTAAGAGTTCTCCCAAGGTCTCTCTTCTAAACTCATGATCTCTCTAATAGCTTCATCCATAGGTATGGCTTGATTGAGGGTATCGAAAGAAGGAGTAGTTATGGGAGGGGCAGTGGTACCATTGGCTGTGACCAAAGTGACCAAAGATTCAGATGCAGATTGAATGGCCTTGTAGGCCAATTCAGTTGGTGACAGTAGCATTTGTTCTCTGTAAGTGTCAATGTTTGAAGGGGCCACTACAATCCAAGGATCAGTCGGTTTGTGAGGAATGGATGAAATGATATTAACCATATGTGGAATCACTGGCAGCAGAAGAGGGAATTAACCCATCAGGGAAACAACCAATACTAACATAAGAGTTAGGCACACCACCCACTAAGGGTACAAAGCCACTTGGTAATAGGGAATAATCAGGGGTACTAAAGGACAACTAGTCCACTGTGACTACCTTTCCATTTAATGGAAATAGGATGATGCAAAAGAAACTAGACACAATGGAAGTCATCGCGTAAGTCAAACTACGACCCAAAAAGAGATTATAGTCGAGCTTTCTATCTATGACTTCGATGTCCACATTACCATTTTCCCATACAAGGTGATGGGGTAGCTAGGTAGGTAACCTTTTGGGATGAAAGTGTGGTCGTCGAAAACTTTAAGGGAATTTGATGATGGGGATAGGGTTGGAGAACACAAATTAAGCCAACATGAAGCCGACATTACACAGGTAGAATCACCTTCGTCAATGACTATTCTATGTATTCTTTTACCTTTTGAAAAGATTAGCACCTAAAATGCAAGCTGGTGAGACAGGGGGGTTTACATTTTTCCATGTCGAAAATTGCAAGCATGGAATCCTGAGGGTCGATACCACCAATAGACAAAAGTATAGCTCTCCTTTGTGCAGGATATGTTTATAATACTTCGAGCGCCAACATAGCCCATGACGCTTGTGCCAAGTCTTCTACAATGTTGTAGTTTTGGTCAGCACATGCAGATGTATTGTGCGTTGTGCGTCCAAGTGCCCCTTTAGGGGGGCGAATCACAAGGTCAACAAATGACCTTTCAATATGAAGATCATTAGGCAGCAATGGCTTGTGACTTGAGGAGGGTTCCTCTGCATGAGCGATAGGAGCTCCATAAGATTTGGCTCTAGTTTTTAGATCTACCGTTTCAAAGGTGTAAATGGTAGAGGGTCCTTCACAAGCCAAAGGATGTTGCAAACCACCATTTCCCCCTTGGGGGGGTTGGGGTTGGTTTTCAATAAGGTGTTGTTGGTGTTGAGTAGGGAAAGGATTATTTAGGATAGCAAGGGTCTTGCAAGTGTTCTTTTTATCAATGGAATCTGTACATTCTTGAAGACGTGAACAACTATAGGTCAAGTGGTCTTTGACACAGATTTTGCAAGGGAGTCTAGATGGTTTATCCTTTGCATCATCAAAGGGTGCAACAACCTTCTGCTTTGGGTTTTGTTGCTTTGTTGACTGCTCTTCAGAAGGAGTGGTCTTTTTCTTATTCTTCTCGTTCTACCACCATGTTTTTGTGTAGACTGCACAAAGTTTATCGCGGTGGTAGGAAGAGAAGTCAATTTGGTAGGGGGTACACTAACGTCTAGGTAATGTGACCACTGATTTGTTTTACAACAGCCCCGGAGGTTGCACCGATAATCCCATCGGCGTGCACTCTGAGTTGCTAAATAGCAGGAGAATTGGAGTTGCGAGGGGCATTGAGAATTACATCATATAAAGTGCCAGATTGTGAATACATCATATACAAGTGTTGGGCATGACGAATGGATTGGTCTTCTGTGACCGCACTACCTAAGGTGATGTCCTTAGCAATTTGGGGGAGTAGAGACTTGCAAAACGAATCCGCTAAGAGATAGTCTGGGAGGGGAGCTTTGACTAACCTTCACCTACGTCTTCATTCATGTATGCGATCATAGATGTGAGTGGCGGTATCCTAACATAATGAAGTGAGGCGTTCTGTCCCAGTTTCATAGCGGATGGGTAGCTAGAAGTGCTTTAAGAATTCCATCACTAGAGAGCCAAAGGTATTGACTGATGTGCATGGTAACTCAATGTACCACTTGGTTGTGTTTCCAGTAAGGGTGCGGGGAGAAAGACGTAACCGAATACTATCATCCACCATGGATTTAGAAACATGCCACAGATGATAGGTGGTGATGTGTGTACCCGGATCCGCCCCTTGTTTCCCTTTGAATTTTGGGATGTATGTCAATATTTTATGCAGGATTGGTGGCCAAAGTAAGTTATGATAGATGGGGTCATCTGTGAGTTTGTACAAGTCATGGATATCAAGCGTTTCTAAGAAAGGAAAAGTGTTTGATGCCCCCAAATTGGACCAAGGTGATGATGTATGCATTGAGGATCCTTGTGGTTCTCCCATCATGTTGTTCACAATATTATACAAAGGTTGCATGGTATAGTAGGTGCCTTGGGGTATGGTATTGTATTGTGGGTTTCCATAGGGATTGTTAGTCCAGGGGATAGAAGTGCCCCCTTGGACTCATTTGGGGTTGTGAGTAGGGTGCCCCCATGGATTGATTGGGACCCCCTTGTGGGTTCTCACTCACCATATAAATAACCATAGGCCCTTGACTAACATAAGGAGGGTTCATGTCAATCAATGACTGACCATGCATGCCTAAAAATAGAGGGGGAATTGTTACATTCCTGACCGATATATGTATATTGGGAGTGCCCGGTCCAGGGGATAGAAGTGCCGCCTTGGACTCATTTGGGGTTGTGAGTAGGGTGCCCCCATGGATTGATTGGGACCCCCTTGTGGGTTCTCACTCACCACATAACTAACCATAGGTCCTTGACTAACATAAGGAGGGTTCATGTCAATCAATGACTGACCATGCATGCCTAAAAATAGAGGGGGAATTGTTACGTTCCTGGCCGATATATGTATATTGGGAGTGCCCCATAGATACCTGAATCTAGAGGTTAGAACTATACAATGGATGCCAACCATATTGTTGGTTGAAGGGACCCGCACTAACTATGCTATATTGAGTGTTATAAGGAGCACTATATGTAGCACTTGTCGAAGGTACAGGGGTTGACACAAAAGGGGCAGAACCCGGAGTAGACCGGGTTCCACTCGTGGAGGGTGTCACCATAGGGTTTGAACTTGGGACAAATGGGATAGCAGGGTTCACCATCAAAAGTGTGGTATTGATTTTCGACTCGAGAAGTGGTGGGGGACCAAAAGTGTCCAAAAAGTCCCACGACCCATTATTCATCAATGGGATGGGTGGAAGTGTTCCAACTAAAGACAAAGAAGGTCTAGATGCAACAGGAACCAAGAGTGGGCCCAACAGATTCGTGATTAGAGGATTGTATGTAGGAAGAAATCCTTCAGTAAAGAAATCCTCCAGCAAGCTTGAATCATTGGATTTCCAAACTGATTCTTTGTGAGATCTCAGACACTGATTTCCTGAAGATGGGGAATCTGGTTCACTGGAGCTTGGCATATCCTCCATAGAGAGTGGGGGAAGACCTAACAACCGTCTAGATTGATGATGAGGGCTAAACGTAGCCACGATGGCCGATAATTTTTGTCAGTAAATTTTATAGTGATTTTTATTAAAGTCTCAATGATAACACTTTGGAGCCTAAAAAATAAAAAATACACAAAGTAAATCAATCAACAAGTAGAGGGAAATGACTGTAACTGATAAGCACCGATCACTGGAGATTAAACCAAGTATCACAATGAATAATGGAGAGATCTGGCCCAATGTATAGTTACGTTACTCAAGAGCTTTGCCTGAACCTCAGATTAAGGGGCCAAGTACTCTCATGAAGACGAGAACCCTCCGAAAAACTGAAGATAGAGTAGGTATGTTTGTGTTAGGTACCATAACAGCCTTCCCGAGTCATCTTATGTTAGTCCCTAAAAGTATGGATGCTAAGGATACCTCATATCACAGACACTACCGAGGGGGACATAGTCGCAGATAGTACGTTGTGTGGGCATGATACCTGAGTCCCAAACTTAGCCCAGATATCCCCGATACACATAATACCAAAGGAGATGTAAACAAATGTGGGCTAACTTCACTTACAGTATGATGTTGTCTTGTATTTAGCTCCGCTTTTACTAGAGTGGTCCCAGATAGCATAAGTGCAGAAGGATTTATCTCTTTTAATGACACTAGTTTTGGTGTACGATCTCGGGCAGTTAACTCACACTACCTATCCCAAGATCCTAGCCTAAAATAAAGTGTGTTTACTCTAAAAATATTTGTTGATTGATTTTATTAGGTAGATTCTAAATGTACTTCATTAGAGTCTTCAGTAGGGGTGTTGACGTATGAAATTATATGGGACTCTGACTAAAATCACACAAAAAAAATGCTTGTAAATTTTCAATTTTGATGAATAAGCTTCTTGTACAAAGGGAGAGTCATTCATATCTCAATATTAATTCCATGCATCATATTCAATACAACACTACATAACCGACAGAACTTCAATGCTCACTAACAACTATTGAAACCAAATAACGCAGAACTTAACCAGCGAAGCAGAAAACAATAATTTTTTTGTATTTTTTCTTTTAATGAAAATAAAAACTTTAAGAAGTAAAGTTATTTTCTTAAAAAGAAATTTTGTTCAAGGCACAAATCAATCAAACGAGTGCATCTGCAAATCCCTGATCAATCTATAAGCAGATTTTCTAACCCATGAGTTCACAGGGTAAGCTGTTTATCAAGAAATGGCTGACTAACACTATGTACTAGAGGCTACAGAGAGTTATTTTCAGCACTAACGCTATGTTTGTGAGGGAATAGTGCTTTGTAAAGCACTGTTTTCACTAGTAACGTGTGTTAGTGAGGGAAAACACTAAAAAAATAGGTTGTGGGGATCAAATCTAGGGCTGAGCATTGAAAGAAGGGTGCTCTTATGGTCCTGAGTGGTTGGAAAGGGAATGAAGAAGTACCGGAAGGCCTAGAAGAAAGAGAGATCTAGGAACTTTCTGGGTAAAACTGGGAACTAAGTGTAGTCCCCAGTGGAGTCTCCAATTTTGCTATAGGGATTTAAGGCATGGGTATTTGGTGATGTAGAAAACCCTCAAGGATCTTCCCGGGATCCTCGGCAGATAGTCAGATTAGCTACACCTATGATTAAGGTCCGAGTATCAAGAAGGACCCTTCTAAGACCTTTTAATTTTGTGATGTGTTAAATTGGATTTTAAAATAACATTAATGAATACATTTGCATGCGGAAAAGAAGAGGAACATAACAATCATTAGCACATGACAACATAAGTGTTGATAACGGAGTTCGTCCAAGAGGGACTACGTCTCTGGGCCCCGATGTCAAGATGGTATAGGCCATTGCATTAAGTGTTGTCAATAATGGTGATGTACACAAGATATGATGTCACAATCATACAAGGAAAAATGCCCTCATAGAGGAGTGGCTCTAAGAGATGTTCCACAACTAGAACTCTCAACCAAAAGACTCCTATCAGTATGATACAAAAACATGCATGATGAATATCCTGCCAACATGGCACAAAAGGGATGTCAAAACAAAACATGCATGATGATAACAAGAGTATCCCAACAACATACAACAAGGGATCTCAAAACATAACATGAAGAGTTATGACATCAAGTACATCACATAGAAGATTCGACATCAAATCAAGCAAGGAATCATGACAACATGTAATAAACAAGATCCTGCATCAACATCAATCAAGGATCTATGCAACATAATGCATAAATAAGAAGTATATGAACACATCATATACCTCACAACCAAGGGCCATCTGAAGAAGTGGATGTCATATTGCTGAAGTTGTTCAGACCATTGATCTCAAGGCATTGATCGCATGAAGATGGCTGCTTGCACAAGAATGTGGACATCTGCACTGGCACTTGGAAAAGTGATGAGAAGAAGAAATGAGAGAATAAGAAATCTGAAGACACCATCAGGGTTGTGGCATCGAGTAGTGTTGAATTGATTGCGCAAAATTCGAATTCTGAGAAGTTGAGAATTTTGGGCTAAAGGAATCTCTTAGATTCCTCAAAGATTTTTCTCCATGGATGGACTGCAAATCTGCAACTCATATGGTGAATCTAATCTCACCATTGCGATCCCTTTAGAAAACCATGAAAAACAAGTATAAACTTGACTATATTCTGAAATGTTAAAAATTTACCTCCTTGGGAAAATTTCATGGCTCATGGTTGCACTCCCTGTTTTTGCTGAAACCATGGTTCCACGTGCGTTCTGGAAATGACCAAAAAATGTAGACCTCTGATGAAGAAATGAACAATACCATTGTGATTTTGGTCATGAGAGGTGTAAAAACAATATAAAACTTGTCAAATTCTGACAAAGTGAAAATTTTGCCCTCCTGCAAAATTCACGGTTCCTGCATTAAAATATTAATTAGTTGCCTTGAAATACATGCCTACCCTTTGCCCAGAAATCTATGCCTGCAGCTTCTCTCGTTTGTCTTGAACTACGTGGAGAGGTAAAACTCTAAGTTTAAATAAAAATTTATTGGCAGATTTACCAAGATTGGCAATTATGGCTCAATGATAAATAATAGGATTTGTTGAGGAGAGGTCGGGGGATCAAATCTCGCCCTTCCATATATATATATATATATGTTTTATAAAACCAAAATGATGTATTAATGGGTGGTCCACCCATAATCTTGCATTAACACTTTAATCGGCAGATTAATCGCAATCGACGATCAACGCTTTGAATCAACGATCAACATGGGTGTTGGTGCGTTGATCGGTGCAATTTAAGGGATTTTGCCAATATATTTTGGCGATCGTATTAGTGCTGATTAAATCGGTGATCAACTCTTTGAATCAGCGATTCGTGTGGTCATCGACATATATATTGAAGCGATTCAAGGGGTATCACCGACATATATCGGCGATCGACAGTGATTGGCGCCGATTAAATTGGCGATTGGCGTGCACACTGTCAGCGCATCACAATCGACAGTTATAATGGCGATGGCAGCAAATATATATATATATAATATAATATATAATATATATATATATATAATATATATATATATATATATATATATATATATATATATATATCAACATGAATACAATAGGTCGGGGAGATAGGGTGTGGGCCAGGTCCAACACTGGTGGTCCGCCAGCCCTGATATATAATGTTATATAATATGGTTTGGAAAGTTTGGCAGAGGTTATAGCCACCGATGCTAATAAATATATAAATATATATATATATATATATATTGCGATTGCAATAAGGCCGGTGGGGGTTATGGTCATTGGCCTTAACATATATGCGATATGTTGCTTAAAGGGGCGATTTGGTCCATAGGAGGTTTTGGTCTGTCAGCCTTATAGTAATTTTGGTTTATATAGTTATACTAATAACTATATATTAAAATGAATAACCATTTTCCATATTTAAAGAGATTTTTGTCTCCTATGCAGGTTTAAGAGACCAATGAAAGAACGCCATGTGTCAATGGTTGATGGGCTACCAAGTGGGTCCCACCTGCTTACTGGGATGTGATGTGGCACACTGTGGGCCCCACTTTTCCCCTGTCATATCAAACTTTGAAGAGCTCTATCTTTCGCATACGAGCTCGGTTTGATGAGTTGTTCACACCTCCGCGATCACGACGACGAGATACTTAACATGAACCTATTTCGAGCATAATCAAATCACTTTGTTTTTTGAGCCATCTTTGTCTTGTGTGTCTCTCTGGAGGCACTTGGATCAATCCTCCCTATTGAGGAGTTTTTTGTCCTCCAAAAGCATGAAAAATAATCTACAACTTTCTCTGTACCCTGTCTGCATCACAAGCATCCTGAAAAAGTCTTGCTTCTATCTCCTTCACCTTTGTTCTTTGGAGCTTTAAGCGACGAGCTGACACCTGCTACCTCTGCAACCTGTAGTACATTATTTTGCAAATTACATGAATTGAATGACATGACCAACAAAAGACCCAAACGTTCCAAACTTGCCACTAGTTTATAACACATACTCTATGGTCAAGTTTACATCAAGATGGATGTAATACTCCAGCTATGACAACAAGGCCAATATATCACTGTTGCTTCAAAAAGTGATGGAAAACACCTCATCACTGCAACACATGATTTACATACATAAGGCCAAACATTATTGTTTTGACAAGTGATGGAAACATAGCATCACTTTTAAAGTTTTAACATGCAACTCAAAATACAACTCAAAACATGACCAGGCATCATTGTTGCTGACCAAGTGATGGAAACACATCATCACTTTTACACTTTAAAATGCAACAAATGATTTACAAAGAATGACCACGAAAAGAAAACAGGTCAAAAAAGAATCATTTTTCACTTATCAATGTGAATGGGTCACCTCCCTTAGTGTGTTTTGCTTTTCGAATAACTACTCTTCCTGGTTCACGCACCGATGTTTTGTCTTTAAGGCACTGCTCTAGATGGAGGTTCCAGCAATTGGGTCTTTGATGGCCATTTCTGTCGCAATGACTGTAGTAGGCTTTCTTCCTCCATATCTGCTTAATTTGCTTCTTTTCACGCTGTTGAGAGAGTCTTTCACGCCTCATGAGTGCTGCCATTCTTTTCCAACACTTGGAAAAGGTATGGTTAGGTAAACCACAAAAAGTACATGTTTTTGGATGCCTTGATCTTCATTCATTATTAACAACATGATAATAAAAATGAACATTTGAAGATATAAAATGGTTATACCTTCCTTTGCTATTTCTGATGTCAGTATGGTGATGAGAGCTTGCCTCTGCTCTCTTCCTGCAATGGGTACTGCCATGGGATGATGGGGATGTTTTCCCATCATTCTATTTCCTCGACGATGTCAATAATGTCTCGGACGACTCTGATACCTTTGAGCACTCTCCTTTAGCGGATATCGAACCTACAAATCGATGCTCATGCATAACCTCCAAAGGTTGAGTGATGCCTTGGTTACTAACACTAAGTTCTTCCTCTTTGTGCCTCATCTTTGTAAGGAGCCTCATGCTTGTCCATGTAATTGGGATCTCCAAATCTCCAACAGAAATCACACTATGAGAAAATGAAATCAAAAGGAAATCAACATATTTTACCTTCTCTTTCAATTTGGAAAGAACTGATGAGGACTGCTCATCTGTCATTGGTTGTTCGCTAACTGCCTCAGTGCATTCCCCAACTTCTTTCCTAACATACCCAAGTCCTGCCTGACAGGGTAATTCCTCTACTTTGATGGGGTTGACAATGCCTTGGCCATTAATGCCCAAGCCTTTTCCTCCATACCCCATTCTCTCTAGTAGTTTGGAGCCAATTCCTATGGTGTGATTTTCAAACACAGCGAAATCATCATCAGGAAACATACATGAAGATGGAGAACTAATTTTTACTTCATATGAGTCTCACTGCAACTTTTCCAAGGCCTCGTCCTTTGCTTGCAGCTATCGTAGAAAACTTTGTTTCTCCTCCTTCTCTTCATGTAGGCGCATCTTCAATTCATCATCTTTTGTTTGAAGAGTATGTTTGTTATGCTTCAATTCCTCCATGGCCTCTTCTGTGGCTTGCAACTGAAGCTGCAATTGCTCCTTTTCCTCTGTCTCTTTCTGTAGAGTTTCATACATAATTTCCACTCCCTTGGAAGTGTTGAGCATGGTCTCGTACATTGCTCTTTTATCCTTTGTCATTGTTCACACTACAATTCACATCAATGCAAAGACCGCTCTAATACCACTTGATCCAGGTCCGGGTGTGAAGAAGGACCCTTCTAAGACCTTTTACTTTCGTGATGTGTTAAATTACATTTTAAAAGAACATTAATGAATACATTTGCATGCAGAAAAGAAGAGGAACATAACAATCATCAACGAATGAAAACATAAGCATTGATAATGGAGTTCGTCCAAGAGGGACTACGTCTCAGGGCCTCGTTGTCAAGATGGTGTAGGCCGCTGCATTAAGTGCTGTCAATAATGGTGATGTACAAAAGAGATGATGTCGCGATCATACAAGGAAAAATGCCTTCACATAGAAGTGGCTCTAAGAGATGCTCCACAACTAGAACTCTCATTCAAAAGACTCCTATCAGTATGATACAAAAACATGCATGATGAACATCCCACCAACATGGCATAAAAGGGATGTCAAAATAAAACATGCATGACAAAAAAAAGAGTATCCCAACAACATACAACAAGGGATCTCAAAACATAACATGAAGAGTTATGACAACAAGTACATCACATAGAAGATTCCACATCAAATCAAGGAAGGAATCATGACAACATGTAATAAACAAGATCATGCATTAACATCAATCAAACACCTGTGCAACATAATGCAGAAAGAGAAGTACATGAACACATCATATACCTCACAACCAAGGGCCAACTGAGTAAGTGGATGTCACACTGATGAAGCTGTTCAGACCATCGATCTCAAGGCATCAATCACATGAAGATGGTTGCTCGCACAAGAATGTGGACATCTGCACTGACACTCAGAAAGGTGACGAGAAGAATAAATGAGAGAATAAGAAATCTGAAGACACCATTAGATTTGTGGCTTCGAGTAGTGCTGAATCGACTATCCAAAATCTGAATTCTGAGAAGTTCAAATTCTGGGCTCAAGGAATCTCTTAGATTCCCTAAGATTCCTCAAAGATTCTGCTTAATGGATGGACTGCAAATTTGCAACTCAGATTTCAAATCTGATCTTACCATTGCGATCCCTATGGGAAACCATGAAAAACAAGTATAAACTTGACTATTTTTTGAAATATCAAAATTTTACCTCCTTGGGAAAATTTCATGGCTCATGGTTCCGCTTTCTGTTTTTGTTGAAATCATGGTTCCACGTGCATTTTGGAAATGAACAAAAAATGCAGACCTCTGATAAAGAAATGAACAACACCATTGCATTCGTGGCGACAAGTGGTGTAAAAACCATATAAATTTTGTGAAATTCTGACAAAGTGAAAATTTTGCCCCCCTGCAAAATTCATGGTCCCTGCATTAAAATATTAATTCACTGCCTCGAAATCCGTGCCTAATCTTTTCCTCAAAATCTGTTCTTGCAGTCTCTCTCCTCTATCTCTAATTATGTGCAGAGATAAAACTCTGAGTTTAAATAAAAATTTATCGGCAAATTTACTAAAATTGGCAGTTATGGCTCAATGGTAAATAATAGGTTTTGTTGAGGAGAGGTTGGGGGATCAAATCCCACTCCTCCATATATATATATATATATATATATATATATATAATATATATATATATATATATATATGTTTTATAAAACAAAATGATGTATTAAAGAGTGGCTCACCCCTAATCCTGCATTAGCACTTTAATTGGAAGATTAACTGCAATAGGTGATCGACGCTTTGAATCGGCGATCAACATGGGCGTTGGTGCGTTGATCGACACGATTTAAGGGATTTCACTGATATATATCGGCGATCGAATCGGCGCTGATTAAAACTGTGATTGATGCTTTGAATCAACGATTGGCATGGTCGTCGACATATATATCAACACAATTCAAGGGGTATTGCCGATATATATCAGTGGTCGATGCTGATTAAATCGACGATCGACGTGCGTGTTGTCGGCCCATCGCAATCGACGGTTACAATTAGCGATGGCGGCATATATATATATATATATATATATCGGCACGATACAATAGGTCGGGGCGATAGGGTGTGGGCCGGGTCCATTGCTGGTGGGCCGCCCGCCCCGATATGCAATGTTATATATATGGTTAAAAAGGTTTGGTGGAGGTTATTGCCACCGACCCCTATATATATATATATATATATATATATATATATATATATAATAATTGTGCAATTTGCGATAAGGCTGATGGGGTTATGGCTGTCGACCTTAACATATATGCGATTTGTTGCTTAAAGGAAGCGATTCGCGGTCGGCAGAAGGTTGTGGCTCGTCGACCTTATAAATAATTTTGGTTTATATAGTTATATTAATAACTATATATTGAAATGAATAGCCATTTTCTATATTTAAAATTATTTTTGTCTCCTATGCAGGGTTAGGAGACCAATGAAAGAATGCCACGTGTCAATGGCTGATGCGCTGCCATATGGGTCCCACCTGCTCACTGCGTTCCACTTTCCCCTATCATATCAGACTTTGAAGAGCTCTATCTTTCGCATATGAGCTCGGTTTGACGAACCGTTTGCACCTCCGCGATCACGATGACGAGATACTTAACATGAACCTGTTTCGAGCATAATCCAAACATCTTGATTTTTGAGCATCTTTGTCCTGTGTGTCTCTATGGAGCCACCTCAATCAAACTGTCACAAAGATTCATGCATATCTCTGTTTAACAAATGAATATCAAAGTGAGAAGGAATTGTTACCTCGAGTCTTAGTGTGTTGTCGCTGGAGAGCACAATGCAGCTAGGTGGAAGACCCCTGAGCCAGCTCCAGATCAAAACCTACACAAAGTAAATACAAGTGTAATATCACTGAATAAAACCTTGATAAGCAAATTCAAGAACATATAAAAGATATCTAGTTGTGTATAACTAAGCCACTCATGCTAGAAGATATTAGATCAACGTATAAACAAGTTATACTACCAACATCACAGAGTGGAGAACACAACTGTAGTACTATATTGATGTAGAAAGAGTGATTACAACCATCAGTTGCATCAGCCTTCCCTTACCCCTCTAGCTCCTCTCTCTCTCTCCCTTCTTAACTTGTTTTGATGCCTTAGTCTAAGACTCTGCTTGACAGTCAAATAGGAAATCCTTTCAAATGTTTCGACCCTTTTCACAATGGTCTAAGCCTTGCGTATATAACATGTAGGCTTAGGGTTGCCAAGTCCTTCATGAGTTCCCTTAGGCAAAAGCAGTGATGTTTCTTGCTTTAGTGCTCTTTCCCATTTGTATACTCCAGCAGGAATTAGTAATTCCACCAAATATGGCGAGTTCTGATGTTTCCCTACTTGTATGAGCTGAGATAGGAGAGAATATAGGGATATTTTATTAATCAATTCACTCCTTTAACTCATAGAACTTGATGTAGGTTCACTAATGTTGTTCCCGAGGTAGCAACTAGAGTTACCCTAGGCACTAACACACCTCTAAGCTTGCTGAGAAGCTTTCTAAAGCAGGTTGCTAGTGTCTAGATAGCGTCAGTTTGACAACTGGGCTTGTGAACTTGGTCAGTCCCTTAATCATCATGTCTTTGTCCTCTAAGTTGATGAGGAGGTCATTTTTCTGTATAACACCTATAATAGTGAGACACTTTCCCATACAATTCAGAAGTACCCCACCTATGATAAAGACAGGTATTCCATCATGTATTCTTGTCGACAATGGAAGCACTACATTATAGGGAAGGAGAGGGTCATCCACATTGATCATTGACCCCTTCAATTTATACAGACATAGGGGAAGTTGCAAAATGATCTCCATCAGAAGTGGTGTACATATATGCAATATTTCCACTTGAACATTAAATACAAAAAGGGTAGCACCAATCATGCTGCATCAACTGGCCCCTAGTTACACCATTGAGTATTTTTTTCAGCTCTTGTGGTCACAAGACCTCCGGATGGCCGCAACTATATAGAAATGATTCAGAGTTCGTCTTGATGCACAATTGTTAGTAGCTGGCAATAAAGTTCTTGATTTCCACATCTATGATGCATTATTATGCTACCTACGTCACCTTTGTGTTCCTTCAAGCGAGCATGCCAAAATGATTTAAGAGGCGCATTACAGTGAGATTGCAAGACACTTTGGTGTATAGAAAACTATGGTTGTACTAAAAAAGTATTTTTATTAACATAAAATCTGACTGGATGTTGAGAAATATATGAGATCCTACACTCCCTACTCCATCGCCAAGCCAACCATCAAGAATCAAGGCCTACACACTTCTCTTCCTACTCCGAGCCAGGTGGAGGAATCCATCTCCATGGACTATTTAAAGACAATTTATTTGTGATCATGGACATATTTTCTAACATCGCTATATTTGTGGCCCGCAAGAAAAGATCATAATAGAGGACACTACCAAAATCTTCTTTGGCATTATCCGCTGTGGGCGTAGTTCTTCTAGGTGCCGCCACTAGTCATGAACGTTGTCCCTCGTTCTTCGACGACTGGCCGGGGCAACCACCCCAATTCTCACAACCCCGTTGAATTATACGATAAGGCAGCAGAGTTCACCCTGTCATATGATGGGAATCGTTGGTCATTGGTCTTTGTGAACCTCCTTAGAGCCTCTCTATCAATAGAAGACAATTCCTTTTCTTCTTTTTCCGTCCGGCTATTTGGCGTGAACCTACAACAGTCGCCGTTAAATCATTTCCCTAGAGTTGAGGAAGAGAGGATTGAGCAGGAGAGAAGCGCAAAATGGTAGCGCTGAAACTTCCTGGGTTGTTTCTCCAGGGGAAAAAACTGTGGGTCAGGGAAGGCACGTAATATATAATATAAGTAATTTGTTTAGACAATATTTTATCACGTGTATAAATACTTAAATTACACCGGTTTTACGGAGATGTAAAAACATTAGAGTTCCATAACATGGAACTGTTAGCATGATGTACCTTTTTTGGAAAATTAATTTGGTTAAATATTTTATTTTCTCATGACTATGTATACGGATACTATGTTTTGTTTTAATCATAGAATTCGACATCTCTAATGAAATCGATATCCTCATTGAAATGCCCTATTATATAACAACTAAAACGATTATATATATACATATATATACAAGGTAGAATATTTTTAATTAGATATGATGAAACAATATAAGAATGGATAGCTTTTATCAACATTTGTACTTTAATTGAAATGAATAATCATAAATAATTATTAGCATCATGTGATAGTTTAATAATTATTATATTGTATATTTTTTAAATGTTATATTATTTTATTCAATAAATAAAATGAAAAAATTTAGAGGGTTAGTTTAGTTTTTTTGAGCACTTTGCTATTGGGAAATCATGCACCAATTCTTTTCCATACTTTTGGGTTTACATTGTGACTTTTAAGAATTATATATTCGCTCAATTCATAACATTGGGAACAATAAGACAAATAATGAGGTTTGTTAAGGATAATATCGACCAACATTAGCTTAAGGGAGTTTACAAAATTGATTATTTTTGTGGGAAAAGTTGTATTGAAGAGACAAAGCTCATTGCAAAAAATCATGAAGGAACACGATGTTGATATTAGGAAGGAAAGATCGTGAAATTCAACCCTCCATGTTTGTTTAGAAAGTGTTAGAATTATCGCCAAAGAAGAGAATTATCAAAAGAGGAAAATCAGAGAAGCTCTTGAGATTATGAAGCATCGACATAATCTCAACATGGATGGTGAGAACGAGATCAGTGAAATTGGCTTCATCTAATCTGACACCTTAATTCTTCCAACTCTTAAAAAATATTAAACCTTAGTTCAAACACTTATTTCTTCCTCTAATAAAATCATAATCTTAAAAATATCCAATAATATTTTGAAATTATTATTTTTAATAATTGAATTTTAATACAAATTTAAGTAATATTAAAAAAAAAAAAATTAAAAATGCATCATCTAATCTAATTAAAGATTAATCCAATGCTTACTAACAAGGTGTTATGTTATTTGCTACCTATACGCAGTCTAGTTATGAATTTCTAAATGTTAATAAAATTGAATTTCAAAATGTTAATATTCAATTTTATCTAGAGATTAATCCAATAATTACTAATAGGCTGTTCTATTAAAGTTGTTGTCCATTAGTAATCTAGCCAAATAGTTGTGAATTTCAAAATATTAATATTCGATCGTGTGTAGATTTCTTATTTTTAGAAGAATATGAAAATATGTTTAAATACTCACCAATATAAAATTTTCTTTGAATTTTAATACTTCTCAACATATAATAGATAGATTTAGAGTTATGATTATTTTTCGGCAATAAGGTCATGATACATATCATAACTTAGACTTCCATTTTAAATGCATATCCCAATTTTGCACAACAGGGTTATGAATGTCCTCGAGAAGCTACTGGACCAATTGTAATGTGCCAATTGTCGCTTGGTAAAAACACTTGTGGATATTGAGGTTCCATAGTCCGTGCTTCCCAATACCGTATTTGAAGGCAGTTGTTAAGATCCCCTATATAATATATATATATATATATATATATAATATATATATATATATATATATATATATATAATATATATATTATATATATATATATTATATATATATATAAATATAAAGGGAAATTTTAGGGGCTATATTTGCCCATGGGCTAATTTTCTATACCTTTTTCCAGAAAAAAGATTCATTAATTTCCCCTTTTTGTGTAAAAATGATTCGCTCAAATTTTATAGAATGAAATTATATTACCTTAAAAATTGCCAAAAAACTATATATAGACTATACAAAAATATTATAAATTTGAATATTTTTACAAAAATATCTCCAAACATTTTATAGATTTCATATTATGGACTAGCAGGATTTGCCAAGGATTCTAAACTTTAAGATAAATTTCCATCCTTAAAATTTTCCCTGTATATAATTATATTTTTCCCCTCTGAAGGTTGAATTATGTTATGCATTGCCATTGGAGAAAACCAACGAGTGTCTTTTTGGATAATGTATTTTGAACATGGGTTTTTGAAGCAAGGAGATGAGATTTTGTGGTAACATAGCTAGAATGCCCAAACTTTGAAGTGCATAGTGAGAAAGTGAAGCAATGATACCCTTGAATAAAGAGTTCCTTTCGACAATATGTATTCCCCACACAAAAATCAAAGAATGTGCTTTTAAATGTTGGGCATGATGATTTCTCATCCAAATTTTGTGGGTTGCATCTATAAAAGCTCCTTCCTAGGAGTAGGATGGCCCTATAGTCCTCTAAATTTTAAACCAAACTATTTTAAAGAAAAGACAATTCAAAATGAGATGGTGATTTGTTTCATTTTCACTTTTTTGGAGTTTGCATCTTCTTAGCCTTATAAAGTTCTTTCGTTGCAATCGATCTTAGGTCATTAGGGGAATTTCAAGACGTAAAACGAGTCTCTGTAGATTTTTCTGTAGATTCATAGCTCATGTAATGTACTAAAACATAAGACAAGAATCTAATCTACTGTTTAAAAAATAGAAACCAATAAATTGATGAAAACAATAATAAAAAATAGGAAGATAATCAAACACACGTAACACAATTTTTTCTCTGTGGAAAGCCACTGCTCAAAACCTTGACTATCTATTGCATTAATTATTAAGTGATAATACAAAGCTTGTTCACACAAGAACAATTTCGCACAAGTATGATCAACTCTCTACCTCACCAGCCTGTACTGACCAACACTTAGCCAATTTATGCTACCTCCTAAGCCCCTATTTCCTTGCGCAATTCCTGTGAGGAATAGCTCATATTTAATTGGGAAGTCCTTCCATAACTGCACAATCCAAATCTAGGTACTCTTCTAATTGCATGCATGATCTATAAAACTCGGATCATTCTACAATTGATAATACATTGTCCTTGCCCTCTAGTCTCAACTCTCTTGTAAGGTCCTCCTTGCAAGACTTGATCAGCTGATCATCACCTGTCAAAATAAAATCGTCAACATATAACACAATGATCAATAATTTACCTTCCACCACTATGTGGTATAGGTTTTCATTTGTTTACTCTTGGTGAAGTCCAACCCGGTGAAGTAGCTATTGATCCTGGTGCACCAAGCATGAGGTGCTTGCTTCATCCCATACAACACTCTCTTGAGCCGGTATACATGTGACTAATGGTTGAAGCTATCAAAACCTTCAGGTTTATCTATGTACACCTCTTCCTCAATTGTGCCATTAAGGAAGGTTTTATTTACATCCATCTGGTGTATCTTCCAACCCATTTGTATTGATAGTGCCAATGTAGATATGATCTATGAGTACCTTTCAGAAGGATAAAAGGTCTCATCATAGTCAATCCCCTCTACCTGTGAAAAGCCACATGCCATAAACCTGGCCTTATGCTTCTCCACACTACCATCTGCAGCTTTATTTACCTTGTAAAGCCATTGGGAGGTCACCACTGACTTGTCCTCTGGTCTTGGGACCACATCCCAAACACTGTTACAAACTATGGAGTCATACTTCTCCACCATAGGATCAACCCAAACTTGCTCACACACTACTTCCTCAGAGGAAGATGTCTCTATCTCAACACATTCACTCATAAGAGCCATGTAACTAGTGTACCTCTCAGGTGACCTTCTTTGCCTGTGCTGAGATGTGGGTACTCCCACATTTTCCCGTGCATCATGCAATAGCTTGTTAGCCTCTCTGGTGTTCTTTTTCCCATCTATGGAAGGATATGCCTAAGTGGATATATCCATTTCCGAATCCTCTACATGTGGCTACTCCACATCAATATGAGGCTCCTCAATATTAGGAGCTAATAATGTCCTTAGAAGGTAATAATGTCTTTGTATTATGTCGAAAGTTGTCCAAAATCTTATGTAAAAGAGTAATACATTATATCTGATATTTATTATGGCATAGTATGCTCATGTATCCATTTATTATATAAAGAGGTGTTACCTTGGAGAATTATATTATCCCACATTTAATATGTGAGAGTAATTTCTCCACATCTCTCGATATATAATGGGGTCAAGGGAACCTCTTAAGATATATACCATTTTATGATACCATCACATCTTATCTTATTGTTATAGACATATTTGGGCACTTCAACCCCAATCTCATATGTCCATAAACCAAGGGCTTATAAGCCCCTAAAAGTGTTGTTTCAGACCCTAAAGGAACAAGGTCAACTGATTACATCATCTCCCAGAAGTTCTCCCTGAAAAACTACTCAGAATTGGTCAAACTTGGAAACCCAGAGAATCTTCTAGAAACTTCCCACACGTGCCTCTCTGAATTCGCCCAGGAATGAGTAAGAGATCATGAAATCTCCAAGTGGAACCAAGAACTATCAGATAAATGACACTAATCAAAATCCCAGAAGTTGACTCACCCACCTACAAATATCTATATATGGATCCCTCATCCTAGAGATCTAGAGGATGGAATTTTGTATCTTTTAAGAAAGTGTTGTTGATTTCTCTGTGGAACATCATAGTGTTGGGTGATCTAGCCTTTCATGAGGTGAAGAGGGCTTTCATGCTGGGAGGATGGTGCTGGGTCAGACCAATGTGTTGTAAACCTCTCTTCTACTACTTCTATCAATAAAGCTATCTGAGTTTTCCTCCATATTCTTGTATATCTCTGAATCTTGTATTGATATATGAATTTGTATGGTTAATATATATCTGATCCTATATTGTTTATGGTTATAGATCTCTATGCTTTTATGGTATCATGTTGCTTTGACTCTATAGGTGTTCTTTGAAGTGGGACAAGTAAGGAAAGAGTGACGAAGCTCTGTCAAAGGGGAGAGGAAACAAGCAAGGAGCCAAGCAAAAGACTGAGGTTGGTACTCTCTGCTTCTCTCTCATCTATCTCTCGTAAAGGAAAATACAAGTGAATTTATTTGTTTGTTTCTAAGATAGCTACCCATCTTAGTGGGACTAGCATCTCTGAATGGACACTAGTTTTCCCGATAACAAAATGGTGACTCTGTTGGGGAGAGAATAGCTTGTTTGTTTGCTTCTATTTGTTTTCTTTATAAACTACAGATAGAGCCTGAAATTAAGGTAGCTAACCTTCGAACTGCTTTTTCTATGCAACTGCAAAGTAGATCAATGCTGCTTTATTCAATCTATGGGTTAGTTCATGAACTAAACATTCGACTTGCAAACATCCTATGTGCCTTGGTGGTAGCTCAAGTAACCTCATTAGATCAGCCCCTATGCTTTGTGCTTACTGCCTATCATTAGCTCATCCTAAATCCCTAAACTAAGCTGCAAACTGTGAGCAAAAACCAAGCTCACTCTCATCCCTAGACCATCGCACTGTCTCTCATTGGAAGTCTGGATGCATTGCAACTCCCGTGTGCTGCAGGTGAGATGCATCCTTATTTCCCTATGTTACAGGTGCGATGATTAGGTGAAACTATTTCTGCCTCCAGATTTTGGTTTTTTCTTCATTGTCTTCAGCTTTATTCAGTAGTCTTGTTGTCTATGATCAGTATATCACTATTGAAACTCCCTTCCTTTGCATTATTCAGCTTCCATTGTTCAAAGAATTGTGAATGTTTTTATGTATTTTTCGTCATTTATAGTTCTCCTTTGCAAACAATAGCTTAATCGAATTGTTGTCTTTTGATTTGAAAGTGTCACAAGTGTCGTTTTCAGTCAAAGAAAAGAGTCTTCATCTTTTTGATAGTCGATTACACTTTTTCCATTGTATTTGATTTGAATTAATAGTATTTCAAGTGTCGAAAGCAGTTTTGAATTTGAAATTTCAAAGTGTCGTCTTAGTCTTCCTTTCGGTTTTTGAAAAGAAAATTGTTAGTACTGTTGCTTTGAAAGAAAATAGTTCTGATCTGTACTTAGCATTTCTTTTGTCATTCAAACATTAAGAAAGCGGGAAAAAAATACATGCATGTGCATTTACATTTTGACTGTATGCAGAAATTGATTTAGGATGGTGCATCTTAGTGTGTGCTCTCTGCTCTATGTTGAAAGAATTTCACCTCTCTTTCCTTAGTAGCTAGGATTTTCATTGCAAAAAGAAAGTAAATGACTGTTTATCATCTTATATTGCATATTTAGGAATTGTATATCTACATTACGCAGTGAACCTTAAAGGCAAACTTCTTAAGAAAGATCAACTGTAAAATAAATTTCAATGAACATAAAAATGCTTTGGAACCTAATGCACAACATCTAGAAGTCTAGGCTAGAGACGTATTCCAACGTCGTAAAGCCTGGTAACTATCAGTTTCATCGTAGGTTGGGTGATTCCTCCT
>APFE030119627.1:276245-294128 GCA_000404065.3 Pinus taeda | reverse complement strand
TGTATTTGCTGCTAAGTACCATACAACTATCCCAATGTTAGTTAGTTGTCCCTTGCATGTTGCTCTCCTTCGGAGACAGATGCTCCAGTTGTTTTGGCAGGGCTGGCAGTTCCGGCTATTCCCGATAGTTTCGGTTGTTCCCGGCAATTCTGGCAGTTCCGACTTTTCCAACTTTTCCGGCTTTTCTAGCAATTCTGGCTTTTCTGGCATTTCCCGCTTTTCTGGCTTTTCCGATAGTTCCAGCTTTTTCAGCTTTTCTGGCTTTTCCAGCTTTTTTGGCAATTCCAGCTTTTCCGACATTTCCAACTTTTCCGTCATTTCCGGCAGTTTCGGCTTTTCCAACAGTTCCAGCAGTTCCGGCGATTCCGAATTTTCCGGCTTTTTTGGGTAACGTAGAGCTTATTCTCCCATGACTGCATTTAGATCTAGGGCATGTTATCTAGGGCAGCGTATACCCTAGGGCACTCCCTCTAGCTCTCATCTTCATCAAACCTAAAACAGGATGAAGTGAGATCACAAGAGTGAGTGTGTGTGTGACAAATGACTTCAAGTCCTCTGCTATTTATACTAAAACGTAGAGGTTGAATAGACATGACTGTTGGGCTTCTAAGCCTACATAAGTTGCTGGCCGACTTGACAATCCTACACCTCTCTATGAGAGGGATCCAAGGAAAATATCAGCTGCCATAAATCAGATGACCCACATGGAGTTTGGCCCTAGTTGCCAATTTTAATACTCCCTCTCAACTAGGGAGAACTCCATCCGTTGATCCATATGTCCAACTGTACTATCTCTGCTATCAGTGCCCTGCACTGCTCTGCTCTGCTTTGATCTGCTGAGCTCTGCTTTGTTTTGCTCTGCTCTACTGAACCATGAAGAAGAAGAATTGATCGAGAATGTCTCATACCATTCTCTACTGATCCGAAGTCAGTTTCCTCTGAAGAGAGTGTGTCACATCACTCTTACTGACCTGAAGTCAGTTTTATTGATCCCAGATCAATATCACAAAAGAGTGTCTCGAACCACTCATACTGATCCCAGATCAGTTTCATTGATCCCAGATCAATGGAGGTCATCCTAGCATAGGGAGTATGGTAGATACAACGATGCGTCCATCGATAGAACTAATATGGTCCCTATCCTCATTTCCCTACTGTTAAATACACACATGGCAGTAAGAGAATCTGAAGGATAAAACATGAGAATACATTTTTATTAACAAATGATTTACATTTATAGTACATGTTGTGACTGTTGGGTTCCACATCCCAAGGTCTCTTGGACTCCTTTTGTCTATTCGGCTTCCACACTAACCCATTGAGGATTAGGTTTCCAACATTCCCCCCTTAATTTGAAAGGTTATGTATGAGTCCAAGAAGAGAATTGTAATACAAAATGTGCAAAAATGCATGGCAGCACTAGGCTGAATGTGCTCTCTGAAATGTTGGTATAAAGGGCGGTGGTTTAAGGATGACCACCAACACTGGAACGCTTAGTGCAGTTCCCAGAACTCTTCCAAAACTGGCAAGAAGCTAAAGTCTTCTGCTAGAGGAAGTGCTCCTATTGTTTTCAAGAGGGAAACCTTCAACCAATAAAGGGAGGTCTCACCCCGCATAAAAGGAAGAACTTCAACCTGAAAAGGGAAGTCTCAACCTGTGATGGTTTAAGGATGACCAACAACTCTGGAGTGCTTAATGCAATTCCTAGAACTCTTCCAAAACTGACAAGAAGATGAAGTCTTCTGCTAGAGGAAGTGTTATCAATTTTGTTCCTGGAATTCTTTCGAAGCTGGCAAGACGCTGAAGTCTTCTGCTAGAGGAAGTGTCCCAGATTACCAACGAAGGCATGCTTAGGGGCATCTTTGTTTCTCGCTACAACTCTAAATCTGGTATGGCAGGTTGTGGCTCAGGCTCGCTTGATGTGGCTTTGAAGCTTGTAGATGACCATCATTTCCCCCCCTGTCAGATACAAGGTGAGATGATGTAGAAAACTCAACTGCAAGATTGTTCAATACTCTGGAACAAGTTCTGACATGTGTTTGGAATATCTTCTTGGCTGTTGATGCCCATTGCCAAGAAGCGATCCATCCAAGATGAATCTTTGTTCTTGCCGGACGTTTGTTTCTGAAGCATCTATGTAAAGAATGGGTGGTTTTATGACAATGCTTACATGGATGAAGATCAAAACAGTGATCTTTCAAATGGCCAACTCGGTCACAGTGTTGGCATTTGACAATCTGTTGTGACAGCTGTGGAAGAGGGGCAAAATCTGGAACAGTTGGAGGTGAACTATCATGAGGAGCAGGTGAACTGTCATGAATGAATCTAGCACTCTAAAACTGAAAGGGCTTTGAGTAGTCTGGAATATGAAAGGACAAGTCCTTGTCATATCCAAAACCAGTTTTGTGCTTGTTGTGGACAAGTTGTTCCCAAGCTCTGATGATGGGCTTAGGAAGTGCAGACTGAGTTTCTGCATCTACGTGTACAATCGCTGCTTTATTGGGCACTAGATCTGAACCAACTGTAACATTATTGACTTGCTTCTGATGGGTTGCAGTCTCAATGTTCTGAACAGAAACATGTTCAGAATGACTCCTCTATTTTAATTCTTTTTGTTGAAGCTGAGATTCAAGCTCCAAAAATTCTATCTTCTCTTGTGCATTTTGCAGACAAATTGTAATGTCAACCAGAGAGGATTTGTTGATTTTTACTGTCATTAGTAGTAGATTGTATCAGATTTTTCAAAAACTCTAATACTTCATAAGCTTTTCCCATTTTCTCCAGTTCAAGAGTGCCAAGAAAAAATTCAAAATAATGACATTTTTTTCAAAACAACAATGCATTATTCATATATAATTCAAAGATTATAAAGATCATTGTGAGAAAAAAATGAGGAGGTATATAGCAAATTTTAATACACTGATATAGAACTATATACTGATACAAGGTTTGTGTATATAGGGAAAATAAGGAACCTGTATACGCTCCAACGTGAAGACAATGAGGATCTTGACCACTAAATATCCTCAGCTACAACAACATGACATACCATAAGAGAAACTTCAACAACACTAGAACTTGTGTGTCCTTAATGCTTATATACATGCACATGAATGAATGCCATAGCCTCACTAGTAGTCCGTCAAGTGTTTTTGAATATGCCTAGAAATGATATACAGGTACAACCTCTCATTCTAGCAGAGAAAATTAAAAAGTGATAATGTGTGGCCTAGATGGCCCATCTATCTCCTGCGCAGTAATATTTCAGCAAGGGATGGGAGAGATTACACATTCAACCAATAAGAGAGAAAGTTCAATCTTGGTTCTGCTAATACCAACAATGGAGACACGGCTCAAACTCCAAGAATATACACAAGGGTAGCTCGACCTCTTCCTTCAATAATAAACCCAAGAATCTCAACCCCTTTTTAATTGGAAATGACCCCAATCAAAGTCCAAGAATATACTTCACCATATGTCACGGTTTCAAAATCACAACAGGCGTGTATATTCGATGCTCTACGGCACAAGTAATTTACAAACTTTCACACGCATTCTCATATGTCTGCCAGGCTTCAGAATCACCATGGGCATATATGTCGAAATTTCATGTGAAGAATAATACTCTTACCAGAGAAATTAATAACATAACACCAATGTAATGAAGAAAGTCTAGATTGCCATTCCGGAGTCTTCCTTATGGGGCAGAAAATGATGGGTTTTCCTTGCATCTGACCCAATCAAAACATACATTGCACAGTAACTCGATCAAATCTACAAACTATGGGCACCACATTAGCCAGCAGCATTCCCTTTTCCCCTCTTTTCATGTGAGAAGATGTTTGATTGTAAACCTTCCAACAGCTTGGAAGAAGGTTGAAATCTACGACTAGATCTGCGTGGGTTTCACAATGTATGCAACGATATTTCTACATGTACTTCACAATTTTACCAGATAAAGCTTCCAATCATAATCAAAATAATCACAACTTCAGACTTTACGCACACGATACTTGATTTAGATTTCGCATTGAGGCTCAACGTTGCAGGAATTACAGTGAAGGCTACGACCAGTGCATTCCAAATACTTTGTATTCAAACTTTGACTGGGTGAAATTCCTTTTTTTTTTTAAATCATCGCAAAGAATCTTCAAGATTTCATTCCACAACAACAAATAATCATATATATATATATATATATATATATATATATATATATATATATATATATATATATATTAGACGTTGGTTGTGCCACACATCTAAAATTTGAGGTCGCACTTTAACTCATAATAGCCCCAAATTTCGTCAATTTGTTGGGAATTTCAACAGTGAACCCAAACTCACCAAAAAGAAGCTGAGTTTTCCAACTCCATCGGCGGGTAGTAACGCGGTTTTTGTAAAGGGTGAATCTCGTTTCTCAATTGAAATTTCAACAGGGCTTGCTATATGTTTAGAACAATGCTGGTTTGTGATGCTTGATGCAGTTGTCACTATTTTCCTCCGCTGCATTTTCTCTTAATGAAATATCGATCGCGAGTAGAAGCGAGGAGATACGCTGGAGTTCGCTTGCTCTGAGAAGACTCAATACACTGGAGCATATGCAATAGCCAGCAGACACACTCCTGGAACGTTTACAAATCAGATGCAGACTTTGTTTAACGAACCTCGTTTGTTGATCCTCACTGATCCAAGGAATAATCATCAACCCATAAGACAAGCGGCCCTAGGTAATATTCCAACCATTGCTTTCTGTGACACGGATTCACCAATGAAACATGTGGATATTGGGATACCACACATAATTCGCCTTTCGCACAGCCTGGAGGAGGCTCACCACAGCTTGAAGTTGTGTCTGCGGAATACCAGTTAGGGTAGCGCTACTACACCAAGAAACTTATGGCCATAGAAGGAAATCACACCTCCTCGTAGCGTTTCTATAACAGATTCACTGCGTATAATGCGTGAAATCCAATCCAACGTATTCACTGCGTATAATGCGTGAAATTTTTGAGGGATGTGACAGAGATGTCAGTGAGGAGTAGCGTTACCAGTGAAAAGGTACACAGAGGAGAGGCAGTGGATTTCTGGCAGACAATAAATTAATGGAGTGTTACAGGTAATGGGCAGAAATGGCAAGTCTGAGCAAGGAGCGTTTTTAGAAGGCGGGTGAATAAAAATGACGTTGGAGAAATAACACGGTGCAGCTAAAATTTAGCTGAGAAAATATTCACGAAATGCAAAATTGATGGCAAAAATGATCTGCACATAAAGGCCATAAAACAAATCGCTCACAGTAATTATGCAGGGCAGGAATACGCCTGCTCTGATACTATGTTAAACGCACACATGGCAGCAAGAGAATCTGAAGGATAAAACATGAGAATACATTTTTATTAACAAATGATTTACACTTATAGTACATGTTGTGATCGTTGGGTTCCACATCCCAAGGTCTCTTGGACTCCTTTTGTCTATTCAGCTTCCACACTAACCCATTGAGGATTAGGTGTCCAACACCTACTCATTGATCAGATGAGAGGTACTTCCCATGAGTCCTAGACTGCATGGGTAGGATGCCTCGACAAGAGAACGAATCATCCTATCCACAGGAGAACGAATCATCCTGTTCCACAGTCGCCATGGAACGAATCATCCTGGCCCACAGGAGAACGAATCATCATGTTCCACAACCACCACGGAGAACGAATCATCCTGGCCCACAGGAGAACGAATCATCCTGCTCCACAGTCGCCACGAAGAACGAATCATCCTTGCCCACAGGAGAACGAATCATCCGGTTCCACTGTCACCACGGAGAGTGAATCATTCTGGCCCACAGGAGAACGAATCATCCTGTTCCATAGCGCACCACAAGGAGAGGGTGAGTCGCCCTGTGGTCGTATGTTGCTCCAGTAAGTACCCCAAGCCCCTCACAGCGCCCAGAGCTCAATGCATGCAACATGCACGACCCTTATAAGAAGGTCTCTCAACAACTCCAAGTCGTTCGGGAAAGTTACAAATTTGACCTTTCCCCAGAGCTTTGACAAAAAATGTCTGCAACTTGTACATCAGTCTCAATATGATGGAGCCTCCTCGCTCATCGACTTACCATACCCAGATAAGGCAGTATCTGATGTCCATCTGCTGGTGCAATCATTGAATACGAGATTCCTCAATAATCAAATCCCACCTCTGGTTGTCACAAAGAATCACAGTGGTATTCATCATGTGTACAAACAGCTCACTTAAGAGCTTCTGCAACCATGCAGCTTCACACGAGATCATACTCGTAGTTGTGTATTCAGTCTCGGCAGTGCTTATAGCAACCGATTTCTGCTTCCTACTCATCCATGATATCAAAGCAGAATCCAAAGAGAACCAGCACTGAGAAGTGCTCTAGTGATCCTCCACACTGCCTGCCCACTCAGCATTCGAATAATCATGCAGTTTCATATTTCCGACAGTGTATTTCAATCCATGAGAGATTGTGCCCCAAAGATATCTTAGAAGATTCTTGGCACCAATCCAGTGAGGCTCAACCAAATATGAGCTCACCATGCTAACTGCAAAACATATGTCCGGACGAAAGGTCACCAAGAACATCAATGCGAATGAGTTTATGAAACTCAGAGGCATTTCCCAAATCTGGTCCGACATCACTACCATATAACTTCTTAAAGTTAATATCCTCGAGGTAGTCATAGGCTTGCAGTTTATCATTCCACATTTGGAATCCAACTCCCTCTTACTTCTGCAAATGAGAGGGTCTCCACCTGTCAAAAATAGGTCGTCCTCATAAGGTGTCGGTATGAGAGGTCTATCAGTTAATGGTTTGGATCGGTTTCACTCCTAGTGAATCTCAGCTTCATCTGACAGCTATCAATCCTCTCATACTATGCCTGGGGAGTTTTGCTTCAAGCCATAGAGGGCTTTCTTCCCACCTGTATACATGAGATTCTCGATCATGAATCTCAAACTCCTTGGGTTGTTCCAAACCTGTGGACCTACTACATGAGGGGAATGGTCCCCTTGTAAGATTTTCCTTTGATACATATCAGACATGTACTTTCATGCTCTTTTTGAATTCAGGCATCCCTATCACCATCTGACTCACAGACCTTCGGTGCTATGTGTCAATGGACATGGTCCCCAATGGACTTCCTGCAACTTGATACAACCTTGAACTCAAAAACATCTTTGAAAATTCTATTTTCAAACACGTGCCTTTCCATCGATGAGTGCCACCTTGAAACCTTTGACTTCCATTACTGAAATGGACACCAGGTTCTTCTTGCGATCAAGTACATAAAAGAGATTCTGTAAATGAATTGAGTTACCCTCATTCAATTGAGGGATAACATTCCCTACACCCCTTCCGGGATAAGTGGCATTGGCTCCAAGTATAATCCCACGATTGTTTCCATCTCTACCAAATTAGAGAGTGCACCCATCTTTCCGATGAAGTGCCTTGAAGCACTACAATCAATAAGCCAAATTCCCAAAGAATCTAAAGGAGAGGGCCAATACAAGATAACGCTTCTTTATCTTATCAGAAACAACATTTGATTCTTCATACCTAGGGTTCCCTGCCTTCTTTGAAGAGTCGACCATTTCCTTGATGACCTGCATTACCTGTCATTCCTTTGATCATTGAAGATGTCCCTAGAATGATTGTTATCTTCATCAAGAGATGTGTCTCTGCCATTCGAACACTCATTCGCATAATGGCCGAACTTATTGCAACCAAGGCATCTGCCTTTCCTTCCACCCTTAGATCCGAACTTCCCAATGAAATGATTTTTAGGTAGGCCATCAGAAACTTCCGCTATGCCATTCTGATAATATTCTCTGCTTCGACTTCACCCTCGGTGAATTTGAAGAGGGATGAGGAATCCATTGATCCTTTTGTCCTTTTCCAACTGCCTTCGGTGATTGCTCTTTCACTCTTGCTTAGGCATTGTCTTAACCTCAGCTCTGATACCATGTTAATTTTAGGTATGTTCTATGCTAGAGCAATTTATTTCAATTTTCACAGTTAGCTCAATATCTTTTCCAGATTAAAAATCACATCAGCATTAAAGTAAACTACATATAGAACATAAATATAAATCGCAGAAGACAAGCCAAGACAAAAGGACACAAGATGTGGCGCTAGCCAGGGACAAACCCCAATGTGGGGAAAACCTTGATCAATTCTTCTTATATGTTCTTCAATAGTTCAGCAAAGAGAGAGAGAGAGAGAGAGATAGTACGTTTACAACAAAAGTCAACACTTTGACTTATCTAGATAAGAGCATAGATCATCTCTAAGAAGATGATACATGATATAATTGAAGACCTGCTGCTTCAACTAATTCTCCAAGGTGACTCCTTCACCTATCGTTGTGCTGCATTTCGTCATTATATTTCCCACCGCATTGCACCATGTTGCATATCATCACGCTTCATTAATCATGATTGTACCCATCACTATACAGCATTATGTGCAATTGTTGCACCATGTTGCCATCCTAACCTATGTGTTGGTTGCACCTTGCTTGCTTGTTGTCCCTAGCAAGCTTGTTGTTGCATACTAGTTGTCCCTTGCATGCTAGCTATGACATTGCATGCTTGGTGTATTTGTTGTTAAGTACCATACAACTGTCCCAATGTTAGTTAGCTATCCCTTGCATGTTGCTCTCCTTCGGAGACAGATGCTCCAGCTGCTTCGACAGTTCCGGCTATTCCCGGCAGTTCCGGCTATTCCCGGCAGTTCCGATTGTTCCCGGCAATTTCGACTTTTCCGGCAATTCCAGCTTTTCCGGCAATTCCGGCATTACCAGCTTTTACGACATTTCCGACTTTCCGACAATTCCAGCTTTTCCGGCAATTCCGACTTTTCCGGCAGTTCTGGCTTTTCCAACATTTCCAGCTTTTCCAGATTTTCCGACATTTCTGACAGTTTCAGCTTTTCCAGCAGTTTCGACAATAATAGCGTTTTTAGCATTTCTGATTTTTCCGGCTTTTCTGGCAGTTCTGGCTTTTTCCACAGTTCCGGATTTTCCAGCTTTTTTGAGCAACGTAGAGCTTATTCTCCCATGATTGCATTTAGATTTAGGGCAGCGTATACCCTAGGGCACTCTCTCTAGCTCTCATCTTCATCAAACCCAAAATAGGATGAAGTGAGATCACAAGAGTGAGTGTGTGTGTGACAAATGACTTCAAGTCCTCTTCTATTTATACTAAAACGTAGAGGTTGAATAGACATTACTGTTGGGCTTCTAAGCCTACATAAGTTGTTGGCCGACTTGACAATTTGTCCATAATCAAAATAAATTCATATCTTCATAAATACTTATTGCAATCGAATGATTTTTAGATCAATCCTACACCTCTCAATGAGAGAAATCCAAGAAAAATATCAGCTACCATAAATAAGATGACCCACATGGAGTTTGGCCCTAGTTGCCAATTTTAACATATATCTTACACATCATGCTCTTTTCCTTTGAGCCCCGAGCAATTAATGAAAGAAAAATCATAAAAGGAAAAATTCATATAAAAAAGGGTGGAAAAATCAAGGCCGAAGCACCTCATGCACCACGATTGCTCCCTCCTACATATTACATACCCAGGTGTGGGCGTCCCCTTATCCAACTACCCCTATGCCCCAATATGTGGCCCAGGGTTGCCCCTCTCATTCCCTATTCCATTGCACTTATTTATCACTTTTCACCCCCATTAGAGGGATGTACCTTGGACATACTATCTCCTTTAAAGGCTGAAACCACCTAATAAGGTACTTGGTTAGCCCCCTTTGGAGCTTCGAGACGCTAGCACATGCCAAAGCCCACTAAGGAAGGGCATGCCATTATGAAGTGCCCACTTTGTTATCCATGATTTATAAACTCTTTTACCCAATTATTTTAATGAATGGTTGTACTGAAAGCCTAGGGGACGCATTGGATCTTATGCAAGATTACAAGTGGTTTCCATTTGGGTTTGGTCTCCCTATACGAAATCCTAACCCCCAGAGGTCTACATTGTCACATATAGGGTGTGCATAGGGATCCATTGGCCTCCACAGCAGCAGACAACACTCCATGAATCTTCATCGATGCTTAGAGATTACTAGCAATCCACTTTTGGTATGATGATGATATGCTTGGTACATTATGCCCAGCAGGCCCCCACAAGAGCCCCACATTTTTGGCAAGTGTCCCGGGACTTGTATGATGTCATGGCATCATTCGTTCCACCACTCAAACCCTTGCAGATGATCTACAGGCATCTTCGATTCATATGGAGACCCATGGGGTCATTTATGTGCCCTCAAACCCACTAGGAGCACCACAGGTCTACTATTAGGAAAACAAGGGGCCACCCCTTTGTCCATCATATTCCAAGGAATTTATTCTTCAGTATAGCACTTCAGGACATTATTAGGTCTTTGGAGGGCCCACAACATGTACATACTATTATTTGGCCGCTTGTGAGGCTTATTTTTACACTTATGAGCTAGTTTGGTGGGCTTGTCACCAATAGGGGTTTTATTTGCACATTATTTTATCATTAGGGGCTAATGTAGGCCCATAAGCTAATTCGAACTCCTTAGGAGGCTATTTATTGATGTTAGATACATTCATTTGGATCATCACTTGATTGAGGAGATCTCTAATCATAGAGAACTTCGCATCTTTTCCTTAAAAGATATTTTTTGGAGATGGATGAATTTTGACGTATGGATTTGGGCTATTTTTCTTTTCGTGGAGATTTGCCTTGCAAACGGAATGTTGGTTGCATATATTCTATAATGTTGTAAGTAAATTTTGACGTCGTTATTCTTGTTGTTGCATACTACTAAAATTAGGGCTAGTTGTTGCATAATAGAAATGTGGAATTAAGCATGTTTTAGCTAATTTAATGTATGGGCCAAGGTTATATGAATGAAATGTCCTAGAGATTATTTGTCTTGAAAAGCTTGCATCATTTGCTTTGAAGTATAAATGCTTGAAGGTCACTTTTCTTTTTTCTCTCTCAACATTGGATGAAGCTAACTTTTCGGGCCTCCTTGATCAAGAAACCAAGTTCTTACTCATCATCATCTTTGACTCCATATCCCCAAGTGAATTAGGCACTGATCCCTCAAAAAGGCTTATCATTTTAACCCTCTTTTTACCCTTTTCCAATTTTTCCCTAGGTCTAGCCTCATTAGGTCACCTAGGGTAGCAATTTCCTGGGAATTGACCCAAGGAAAAATTTCAATCTCCTACAGGCTACTGCGTTGGTGGGTCCCCTCCCTCCCCTCAAAATTTGAGGTAATTCTAACAGTGGAATCTCCCGGAATCCCAAGCCCTAACTCTAGGATTGAATTTTGCCTAAACATCCCCAAGGCTAGACCTCAACGAGATCAATTCAACCTTTTGAAGTAAATATTATTGTTTGGTCCTTTCCTTTCACCTTGTCCAGGATAGGAACATCATTGGTTGCTATGTTCCATCCTCGAACCTGGACTGGGTCCACTCGGCCTTGTGTGGTCCCACTTCTCAATAAAGATTATTTTTCAAGGACCATTTGGGAATCCAAGTTTCCCAAGGATTATAGGGACTGAGAACCTCGTCTATAAGCCTATTCCTTTTCCCTCAACCCTCCAATCCTCAGTCCTTACTCCTGGAGGACCAAGTCCCTTGCTTAAAGAGCAAGCAAGTTCCATTCTTCACTCCATCCTTGGAAAAGGGTTTCCAAGGTCACTTTCCACCTATCCATTGACATATACTTTACAAGTGATCCCTACACTACCGCGACTCCTCTCATCGGTGAAAGTCCGTAAAGAGCAAGGAGAGTTAGCTGCGGCGACAGTGGGTTAAGCCTCCAGCGTTGCCCTCTTGGGAACCCCTTTTAGGTCACCTGCGAGTTTGAGTGGTAACATTTTTGGCGTCATTATCGAGGACACAACACATGTGTTTTGTTCCCCGTATGACATATTGACATATCATTATTGGCGACTCCACTAGAAGAACGAAGCCCTAGTTCTTCATTAAGCTTTGAAGTTAATGCTTGTAGGGTGAAGCAAGCATCTATCAAGGCACCCCAATTCACCCTAGCGACTCCATTATAATCTTAATATGCAAAATCATAGAGGATGGAGATTTCTCTTGGTCTTCTATTTGAAAAACTCAATAACCAAAAGATTCAAGAGCTGCAAAAGAAAGTTGTCGAAGATGCACAAACTTTTCAAAATATGTTGGAGAGCATGGATATGGAATTCATGTTCAGGTTTTATAGGTCGCAAGAAGTACAACTCCACATAGTAAGGTGTGCATACGAAGAGGATCCTAGTCGTCTCATTGACCTTGCTCACATAACTTGTGTCGTGTGTTGACCACTACGTGTCAATGACCCACAGCAGTACACCCCTTTTTTCGCAAAAGGGATAGCACTTAATCGATGTGTCTGTGTTGTCCAACTATCATCATCAGCTTGACTTCCAAGATGTTATATAAACCCTTTCTGCATGTGTATAATGTAAATAATCTCAGTAGATCCGTGTCGTGTATGTAACGACCTAGGTAAGCCTACTTTTCTAGTGACGATCTCTATTCTGGGAGGTTTTTTGTCTCACCAATCCATTCTCAAATGGTTGGGACAGTTTTCCTCCAGTCTTACCTCAAAGCTAGAATGGTTTTTGTCTGTAAGATCTTAGGCGAATCCTAATGTTCTAGATCTAGTCTATGTAAAATTAATTTGGGAATAATCCTAACTATTTGGTTAGTTTATTTTATTACAAATTGCTTGGTCTGCTGGATTATATTTGTGTCGCAAAAATGTGTAGTCTGTGAGGCTCTATTACAAATGGGTTTTCCCCCTTATAATGTAAAAAATATGAAAATCATGATGTAAAATGTCTTGAGGGTTGGAAAAAATAATTTATCCCCTCATAGGTTAATTAATTAAATTTTCTGGCCAAAAATTAATTAAAATCCTAAGCCAGAAATTTAATTAATTCTAGGTCCTAAGTAAATTTAAATTCTCCAAAGGCAAAATTCGTCAGCCCTTAAAAATTAAATTTTAAAAGGTCTCGGGACTAAGATAAATTAATTATTTTGCTAAATTTTAAACCTTTGTTCTCTGGGGGTTAAGTCAAAGTCAAATTTTTGGGGAAGTTAACTCAAAATTTTTATATTTGAGTTAATTAAAATGCATTTAATTAAAAAATTTGAATTTCCTCAAGAATTAAATATTTTGACGAATGAGATTTTAATCTTCATCAACGATCGAGCTTGCTTTGACGAAGATCATTCGAACTAGCCGTTGGAAAATTTATCTTTAAATAGGAGGTCATTTGTGAGTCAATAGATTGAGTCATTTGCTTAGCAAGAAGCTCGTGTAATCTTTTCCGGATACTAAAGAAAGACTTTGGGATTAAGTTCTGTTGGTGTTACTCTTCATGGGAATACTATAAGATGTGTTGTTTCATGCATAAATTTTTCTAAAGCCATTGATGATAGCTTCTAAAGAGTGATTTGAGTACAAGTATTTTATATGAGTTTTATTATTATTTTCTCGCTCTATTTTTAATCACTGGATTGAGTTTTGCAGGAAAATCTAGATTTCAGATCCTCGGGCATTAGGGGAAGTTTTCAATTGGACCAGCCAACTCCCAATCTGTGTTTCCTGAAGCACACAGCTAAATTAGCTTTGGGCTTATCATAAGATTTTTGTTGATGATACACGAAGGGTTTCAAGTTAGCACCTCGTTTAATTTTTAATTTTTTATGTTTAATTTTTATTTTTTTTGTGCGACATAATGATAGATCTGGCTGGTTAGACTCTGTACTTCGTAAATTTTGTAATTATTTTTCTAACATGGGTTTTAGTTTTTATCATTGTATATATCGTTTAGGTGTTTTCTTGTTGTTGTGCAGCTACAGATTTGAGGAAGAAATTTGTGTAGAGTTGAAATCTAGGCCCTGGAGGGTAAGATCTAGATCTCTAGGGTTTATCAAGATAATTTTCTAGGGATATTATTCAAATTTTTTGCAGTCCAAGGGTTTAAAATTTTCTAGATCTGGAAATTTTCATAAGGGTTTCACGGATAAATTTGAAGCAGAAGCATATCATTTTAAAATAAGATTTTCTAAGAAATTTTCTTGGGTTTTTGGCCACCATTTTTCTCTTGTCTATTGTCGTATTGAGCCTCCATTTTCTGCTGCATTTTTCCCCTCCGGAAAATTTCGAATTTTTTTTGTTGTCTCTGTTTTGGGGTTTCTGGAAAAATTCAAATTTCTTCGCTGCCTGAAGTGTTATTTTTTTCTTCCTCATTGGCTTATCCCCCTCGCTTCTCTCCTTTTACGACCCTAATCTTCCTTTCTGTTGTGCCCCCTCTTCCTCATTACTTTGCTCTTTTGCCTGCATTTTGTTTTCTTTCCTTCGCTGCCCACGACTACTACGTTGTTGTCCTCATCAAGCTCGTTCCAGTTCTAAACCTTGCTCACTGCCTCTCGGACCTGTAGGCTAGGCGGCTCTTGAGGTACGGAGGGGATAAGTTAGGTAGTTGGTATAGAGAGGAAACTACCCTAGAGGCCATAATAGCTAAAGACAAGGGACATCTGGGCCGCTGCGAAACCTAACTGGAATATCCTGAGTAAAAATGAGAAGATAACCAGGGGCTCAATTAGAGCGAAGACTATAGAGAGGTGCGAGAACGAAATGAAGAGACCTCGTGCAGTTCAAAACAGGGACATGGTCTACATTTGTAGACTCCCCGGTAGGTCTTCTAAGGTAAACCATCTGAGTGAGGATAGACGAGGAGAGATGAATCTAAGAGAAGAAGAATTGAAAAGCTACAAAATGCTAACCCAAGCGCTGTCAAGGAGAAATCTGAAGGAAATGAAAAGCAAACTCAAGCCGCCAGGCCTTGAACGAGAGACCAAACATAAAACACTTAAATACAAGACAGAATGGGAAGTATACCTTCAGACTACTGATACTTCTTATGGTATTGTTTTAGGTTTAATTATAATCTACATCCAATACAGTGTGAAGGCAAGCAAGCACACAGAGGAAAGCGAATTGGGCAAAGAAAACTGCAACCGAGAGAACGCAAGAATGGTGAGAGACAGAAAAGAAGTGGCTAAGAAGAGCAACAGAGGAGGAGGCAAAGCAGGGAAACGAATCGTCGGGGGGTGGGAACCTCCAACAGAGACCAACGCAAGAAAGGCAGAAAGACGGGACAGAAGCATATGAAGACCCTTATCGACGCGTACATGGCAGGTAATCCACCCGAGGTCAGAGCGCAAATGGCAGGTTGGGAGAGAGAACTAAATGACAGTATCACCAACCAAGATATTCCCACAGAAGAATGGGAAGACATGGTACAAGACCTGGGGAACACCCACAGCCGCCACACTCTATTCAGACAAACGATCTAGCAACACTGGGTCATGAAGAATGTAGTGGCCCGAGCCATGACACTCAACAAAGAACAGGCAGTAAACAAAGGACAGGAGGCACAGAGGAAACCAAAGTGAAGGAACCCAGCAAAGCAAATCTCCTCAGAGAGATAGCAACAATTCAGATTCAAACATATTGAAACAACCTGGAACTGAGTAGGATCAAGCAAAGTCTACAGGACAAGAGGAGAAGTGAGATGTCGGGATCCAGCGCTAAAGCCCCAACCCCCATGGAGTCCTCGGCCGAGGAGTAAAACAAAGTTTCAGATAATTTTTTGTTTTTATGCCAAGTAGCTTTTACTTTTCAAAGTTGATATTCAGTATAGATAAAATAGACAATGTTGTAAGGATGAGAAAAAAAGACTTATTTAAATTTTGGATAGCTTTTAACGCTGACAAGTGGCCAACTTGGTTTCCTACGAGCAAGTTGAGGCCACCTGTTACTATTTGAAAAACTTGATTATGGTTAGTTAATATAAATAGAGAAAGTACTACCAAGTTTACAAAAAAAAAAAAAAAAGTCTCCTAGACCCTGTGTTTCACAGGCTATTCTCATTCATTTACCTTCTGGACTACCCCCCTTGACTTGTCTAGGAGAGAGTCTAAACAGAGTGAGTAAGGATTAGAGTGACGGCCCTTACTCCGAGTGTTGTCGCAGTGCCTAGACATTTTGTGCGACAACACGTGAATATTTTTTATTACCTCGTTAATATGAAAAAAGTACCTCCTCTGGGATGACGAAGAGGTGGATCCCAAGAGCCTCCAAGTCACGCTGGATGAATATAGTAGGTCATGCGGAGAGGTAGTAAGGAAATATAATTCTAATGAAGTTTTCTCTTGCTTATATGATGAAGAAGTGAAGCTTCATAAGATGAAATGTGAATACAAGGAGAACCCTACTAACGCTCTCCTCCTTGAAGCATACTACCAAAATCATGTAACAAATACCTTAGCCATTGTTCTTCAAGAGAAGAGAGAAGAAGAGAGGTCTCGCTTATCGACCAGCCAAGATGAAGATGACCTTGAGGATCTCGGTGATGAGCAGGAAGATGAGTCCTCTTCGGGGTTGCAAGATGGACAGGATGATTTTGAGAGTACATCTGTTGAGGAGAATGAAGTTATGGAAAGTAGGGCCAAGACTAACTTTACCTTTCTCAAGCATTTCACTCCCGATGAATTCCCTTTTGAAAACCTTGAGGAAGGTGATCCCGTAAGCTCCTTTGAAAGTGACATTGGAGATTATTTCCTAATTAAAAAGGAGAAGTGGGAAATTGTTGGGCCCCAATTTGATTGTGCTCCAAATTATGATACTAACAAGGAAGATGAGATTGAGATCGGTTCTTCCTTTATCCTAAACGTTAGTTGCGATGACATATCCATCAATACCTTTCCGAAAGAGTATTATTATTTTCCCTTGCATGAAGAAGGACAGTTGAAAATGATTGATTCTGCTTTTAACAAAAGCCCAATCTTTGATGCTTATAATGAGAAAAGCAATGAGGCACCCACTTACCCACCTCATGGCTATGTATTCAAATCACTTGAGCCTCTAAATTGTGGAGAAGGAAATCCCATCGAATATGACACTTCACCCTCCCCTTTGCTTTCCCCTCTTGTTCATCACCTTGAGTCTCCCTCAAGTAATTTCCTTGTCTCTTTTGATATGACCTTTAGTGACAATACACGTTTTCCCCTTTTTGAATATGGTGTCAAGGAAGAACCCTTCATTGAATATACTTTATCCCCTTTGACCCATCATTAGGATTATGATCACTGCGCAACCTCCCCTCCCTACCGTGACCATCACATTGAGAGACCTATTTGTTGCACTCCTTTCTCTCACCCTTCGTTCCCCTCTCATCACAACCATGTGACTTCCTCAAAGCATGATATTACAAGCAATGATTGCGATGAAGAGTTCTCGAGTGAGCATTCATTCTTCCATTTTGTACCTAAAAGGGGAGCCCTGGACATATAGAATGACCAATTTTCTTTCTCCTAGGACCTCCCTCTACCTCGAATGGAGATCATATTTTCCCACCCCATCCGCCATGTGACTATGTCCTCATTCGATTTGGGGGTTACTACATGAGTAATCATACTAGCAAGCATATGTATATTGATGTGATGATATGTTGGTTGCATTGGCTTTATGATTACACTCAGTATTAACATTATTATATGCATGTTAGGATAGGTTGCATTGCACACTGATTTTCCTCATTAGAACTAACCGCATATGATGTTTCTCATGATAGATTAGATTTAGGTCACACGAAAAAAATGCATATTTTATTTCTTATTGGTTTGTGGGCTAACATTAAGCATGGGTGATCATAAGACACCGTGAAAAATATGTTACCCCGTGGCTTTGATCTTTGACATGTGCAGATTGTTAATCTAGGTTGTCATTGATATCAATATGGAACTAGACTCTAAGTCACCTGAC
>APFE030119627.1:251846-275993 GCA_000404065.3 Pinus taeda | reverse complement strand
TTATTGATTTCAAACATAGATCTTCATCTATAGCTATTAGCATGCAGAGTACATGCAAAATTCAAATAAATGTCAGTGGTACTGGTCACATAAATGATAAATCTATTAAAAATTTAAATCATGATTCATAATTCATCACTGAAAGACAACTTACAACTACAAGATAGTAAGATAAACACACTGACAACTGTAGTTTTCTCATTAAGTCATCAAATCAAAATGTGTTACATAGGTAGTGCTGGTGCAATGCCAATGGCAAATAGAAATAGAAAATATATAACAACTACAGGTATACAAGCCTCAAGGCATCAATCAGCATCAACGTCCTCATCATCATAGTCCCCACTGCTCTCCTCTGCATCCTCCTCCTCCCCTGTATCCATAGTCGCCTTTGCATCTGCTGGTGTGGAGAATGACCCCTCTAAGTCATCAAATCTAACAGGTTCTAGCACTGGATAATTGAGATCCATGTTGGCCAATGCCAACTCAACACTGGTGTCCAGACCCATATCATCAAGAACAGTGTTACTTGGGAGTGGGAGCGAAAGCGAGGAGCGGGAGCGAAAACGGGAGCGACATATTCAGAAGCTCCTGGTTTGGTGCTCTTGATTAAATACGAGTTCCATACCCTAATACATGACAAAATTCAATGGAAACATTGTAATCCCCCAATCCTAAAATCCTGAAAAACTGATAAGTCTACTGGATTTTGAATGAAATATAAAATTCTACTTTCTCCATATGAAATCCAATGAGGCCGGAACCACTCTCAAACATCCTGAGTCATTTCATGGTAATATTAAAAATTTAAGTAAAAGGATGAAAATGAAGATTAAGGAGAATGTCACTTTTATTTTAAGAATTTAACATTACCATGAATAGCATATCAATACTAGGGCCTAGACTTGATCATAAAGCTGCCAAAATGCTTGCCAACAGCACAAATCACTTGCCAAATGAAAATATTAATGAGCAAACACGCCCTTTTCATACCCGCGCTAAGCTTAGCGAGTCCTGGAAACAGGACACAATTCCCAAAATCGCGACACGACCTAGGATTCGACGAGTCAAAAAAGGACACGACGTGTCATATGATTTGGACACGAATCCGGACCGAATCGTGTTGGATTCGCTGGATTTGGGATTCGAGGGGCCTCTAGGGCGAATCCGGTTATCTAGGAACTAGTCGAGATGGAAAATATTGTTGAGATTCCTGGTTCCAAATGATGATGTCATAACTCTTGTTTCATAAGAATGTCATCAATTAATATGTCAAGTCACTAATGAAGAAGTCCTAAGAAGTGCCAAGTGCCAAGTATTTAGAAGCCCTTGATGACATATGGAAGACTACATTTGATGATGTCATATTCTTGATGAATGACCACAATTGATGATGGCACTTGATGAGGTCTTGATAACATGGTTGTAGATCATTTGATCACTGGAAGATTATTTTGGAGTTATCCTAATGATGTTGCACTATGAGTGCACTAGTATATGATGACATTGTTCATGCGTCATGCTACATGGATGTTGCACTCCTACATAATGACTTTATGATCCTGTGATTATATTGATAACAATGAAGAAGCCACGCTGTCCCAAACATTCCTCATGTTGTCCCAAACTTTTTATGCATTAAATTTAATTATAGTCACAAAGAAAAAATATTTCGGACACCTTGGAGGCACCCTTCCAAAATGGTTCCTAGACCGACTTAAAGAGGATTTTTCCCTCTTTCTAACGACCCTTTATTTGCCCCGAAACTCCCAATAGTTTGTGAGATATCGAGTTTTTAAGTTAAGGAAATTATCCCTAGCAATTAACTGACCTACACTCAGTCATACAAGTCGGTCTCACTTCAAATAGACGTGTCCATTCAGTTATAAACGAAATCTCTATAAATAGATGTCTAAACACTTCATTTTTATCACCAATTTGGGCAAGAATTCAGAGATACGAAGTACAGAAGAAGACAGAAGGCCAAGGAGAACAAGGAGACTATTGCTTGGGACGAAAAAAGGATAATTTTGTTTGGGCATAAAATCTTGGTCTAAGTTGCCATAATTGTCATGGTCGACGCTGTCATAGTAGAAGTTGTCGTAGTTGCCGTAGTGATCGAAGCTGTCGTAGTTGCCGTGGTCGAAGCTGTCGTAGTTGTCGTGGTCGAAGCTGTCGTAGTTGTCGTGGTTGAAGCTGCCGTGGTCGAAGTTGTCATAGTTGTCGTGGTCGAAGTGTTGATTTATTGGGATTGGACAAATAGAGCTTGTTGAAGTCTTCTCTTGAGAACATAATAGGGCAGAGTTGGAGAACTTTGTGAAGCAGCATATTGAAGATTTGTGGAGGTCATTGAAGACCATGATGCATTGAAGTCATTATGAGGTGACCTTGAAGAAGTTTTGTTTGGGTAACATGAAGAGCAATGGTGACACCTTCATGTGAAGAACAAGGTTGTCATTGATGATGTGACGTGGAGACTAAATGAAGGCGTAGCTGAAGATTGATAGGGCTTGTTGAAGAAAACATTGGGAGCCGTGTAGTATAAGCAAACATACCTTGACAAAGTGAAGCTATAGGGTTGGAGCCCTTGGGGTTGGTGCCTCAAAATTGACAAGGTTGGTGCCTTGGAAAGTCCAAGTTGGTGCTTGGCAAATATAGGATTGGTGTCCTTGGAGTTGGTGCTCCTAAACTCAAGGTTGGTGCCTTGGATAAGATAAGGTTAGAGCCCTAGAGGATCAGAGTCCTCAAGAAACCAGGTCAAAGCCTGAACTGGATATAGGGTTGGAGCCCTTGAGGTTGGTGCCTCAAAATTGACAAGGTTGGAGCCTTGGAAGTCCAAGTCGGTGCTTGGTAAATACAAGATGGAGCCTGGGAGATTGAAAATGGGTGTCTTCACCTAGGGTTGGAGCCCTACATATATTGTACTTGATTTATTGAAAAAAATAATAAAAGCATTTATTCTTATTGTTCATTTTGTGTTCTAAATATAAGTGATCTAACTGGTAACAGTAACGATTGAAAAGAAATATTGATTCACCCCCCTTTTAGTATTTCCAACACAGATAACAAGTCTACGATGACCAAGAGATTGTTGGAGTTCTCGTGACCCCCCGTTCGAGCAGCCTGGTCCACTTCTTTGAGAGATCACGCCCCAGTTGGACCCAGATGTTACCCACAACTTTGTGGGTGATATCCCCAGGAGAAACTTTTCTCCACAATGGACCTCAGTCAGCATCCTCTTGCTGCCTCCTACTAGCTCGTTGTGCAATTTCTCTGCCACTTTAGCCAACCATGTGGTCCTTCACCCACTTGTATTGATCGTATGTTTGAAGGTGGGCCTCTCTTGAATCTAAAGGTATGTCCTGTCATTTGGTAATTGCGTATTGGGTTTACTTCTCATGGATACTTCTGGGTAGTGTTGACCATATCGCGATATTTTCGGGGAGACGAGATATCGCAGAGGAAATATCACAATATATTGTCTCCCCGAAAATATCGCGATATTTCTGAAATATCGGCGATATCTCGGGAAAATATCACCTGGGCACAGCAAAAAATTGTCGCCGCAGCTAGTAAAAGCCAATTTTGTTTTTTTTATTCATTTTCATATCTGATTGCTATAGAAGGAAGGGGAGAGCTATGTGCTTGCTGCCAAGGAGGATATGAGTGTTCAATAGCCATTATCACCACCAACAACGAAGATTTTGTTGATCTAAGATTGAAGAACAGTGAGACAATTTCATTTCTTCCATTAACATGTAGGTTCAAATAAACCCCTATGTTAATGAATTTTTTAATAGTTTTAGGATTATTTTTGCTTGCCTATTTGCCTGCAAACATTTTGCTTGTTTTTTTTCCATTTGCTATGATTTTCGTGCCCATGAGCAAATGCAAGTGTTTTCTCCATATTTGGACAGCAAACTCCATTTTTTTTTTAACTTTCAAATGCACCCTCTTATTGTCATTTATGGTTTTTCATTGAATTCACATTGCAAATAATGTAGCAAAAAAATTATTTTGTAAAATGAGGTGGTTGTTACTTATTAATTCCAAAAAAAAAATTTGGTGCCCTAGGTTTGAATTAGCTCACTACAAATTCAAATATGCTAAAAGCCTTGGACCCTTTTGGGAGTATGGGGAGCCTGATGGTGGGACAAATTGGGCATATCTTACATGCAAATTGTGTGGGACCAGGATGACAGGAGGGGTTACACAATTGAAATACCATCTGGCTAGACTCACTAAACATGATGTTGGGATTTGTACAGTTTCTAGTCTGAAGCTTATACAAAAAGCTCTTGAGGCAATTGATGCAAAAGACAGAAAGAAGGAAGAGACAGAAAGAAACAAGGTTGAACGTGCAGGTAGATCTTTCGGGATACCTTCTCCTGATTTTGATGTTGAGGGTAGTGGGAGGGGCTCCACAGTATCACCTGCTACTGCTAGTGCAAGGTCATCATTTTTTGTTCCACGAACAAGACATAGATCACAACCTGGCGTAAAATCACTTGTTAAAAAAATGGAGAAGCAAGAAGCAGATAGAGTCAAGGGGCGGTGTCTTTTCTGGAGAAACTTACCTCTCAGCATCACCAAAACCAATCCATTTTGGCAACCAATGTGTGATGCTATTGTTGTTGTGGGCCCAGGGTACAAAAGTGCTACATATGAGGAGTTGCAGGGGCTAATTCTTCAAGCAGAAAAGCCGGACATCAACTCTAGATTGGTGGAGTTGAAAAAGCATGGGAAGTTACTGGATGCACAGTGATGTCTGGTGGTTGGACAGATAGGAAGGGTAGGACCCTTCTAAATTTCTTGGTACATTGTCCTAAAGGTACCATGTTTATTAAATCAGTGGATGCATCAGAAATATCAAAGATGCAGCAACGATATGTGAGTTGTTAGCTGGGTTCATCCGGGAGATTAGTGTGCAGAATGCGGTGCAAGTCATAACATACAATGTAACTAATTATGTGTCTGTTGGCAAGATGCTTATGGAGAGACATCGCACATTGTTCTGGACACTGTGTACAGCACATTGTCTCGATTTGTTGCTTGAGGATATGGGGAAACTCTCCTTCATCAAGGAGGCAGTTAATATGGCTAGGAGCGTCCCCAAGTTTATTTATAACCATGCTTTTGTTCTTAGCCTCATGAGGAAGTTCACTAGAAACAAGGAGTTGCAGCATCCTGCGATCACACGTTTTGCCACAAACTTTATTACTCTTCAGTCTTCGCTTCGATGTCAGTTCGAGTTGAAGCAAATGTTTGTGTCTGATGACTGGTGTAATTGTAGATACAGTAGGAGACAGGACGGGAAAGCCATTGCAAAAATGGTGTACTCTGAAACGTTTTGGCATGGAGTAGAAGAAGCATGCTCAGTTAGTGAACCTATAGTAAAGGTTCTCAGATTGGTAGATGGGGAGAAGCCTGCAATGGCTTATTTGTATGAGGCCATGGATAGGGCCAAGGAGGCCATTCGTTCTTATTATGCAGACAAGGGTTCTGCTGGCCATGATAGGCATATCATGTTATGGGATGTGATTGATAGTTGATGGACAAGGATGCTTCATCGACCCATTCATGCAGTAGCACTCTTCCTCAACCCCGCATTTTCATACAAATGCGGCTTTGATTTTGATGGCGAGGTGATGGAAGGGCTCCATTCCTATATTCATAGGATGGTACCTAATCTTGAGCTTCGTAGCAAAATCAATCGTGAGATACAGTTTTATCGGGATTGTGTTGGCCTATTTGGCTTTGATGATGCTATTAGGGAAAGGACCCTCTTCATGCCACATAAGTGACAAGTCATCACTCATTAGAAATTAGAATTTAAAATTTAAAATTTCCTTACTTATAATTCTATTTTTTTTAAATTCAATTATGTAACTTTTATTTGAAAGTTTAATTATGTTTTAAGTTTTTGAATTTTTTATTTCTTTATTTTGTTGTAGATATTTGGTGGCGAAGCTATGGTGCAAGAGCACCAAATTTGCAGAAATTGGCCATAAGAATCTTGAGTCAAACATGTAGCTCTTCAAGGTGTGAGCGCAATTGGAGTGTATTTGAGAAAATACACGCAAAAAAGTGCAACAGGTATAACTTTGAGCTCCATCCTTCAGTTGATCAATTCCACTTATTGTAATTTTTAATTTTTAATTTATGACCTTCAAGTGTCAAGAGTCAAGACTCATTAGTTTTTTTGACATTCTTACAGATTGGAGTTCGAACGCCTCAATGATTTAGTATATGTGCATTACAACATCCAACTTTGAGTGAGGCAAATAGAAGCACCAATGGATCCAAATGCCATTTCCTTCGACAATATTGATGTATTGTCTCAGTGGAGGGTGGAGTCTAAGGATCCCATCTTGGAGGAGTCACCTTCATGGTTAGAGCCAGTTGATCCATTAGAACAGAGGCAGCAAGAGGGGGAGGACTCGGAGGAGGAGCAGTACTCGAAGGAGGAGCAGGAGGAGGACACTGTGGGAGCATCAGCATCAACAACATCTACTATAGATATAGGAGAGCACAGCTCCATACCTAGCACTCATTATTTGACATTAGGTGCAGAGGCAGGGCCAGGGCCTTCTACTACTAGGGGCAGGCCTGGCAAACAGCCCATCATGTTTTCTCGTAAAAGGGGGAGAGGGCAGTGATTTCAGATAGATAGCTGCTAGTTTTATTTGTTTTGCTACATATAACTCATGATGATGAGATACTTTTATATATGTGATGTTATTTTGTATTAGTTCTCCACATTTGAGTCCTTGAATGAACAATTATCAGGGATCAGCAGGATTTGGTATCGCCTTTGATGTATCATTTCTATTTGACATCATATATATCAGTGCTTTCTTCATATTTATGTGCCAATGAGTTTATTCCATGTTGTTATTGCTTTATATGTTTAAAAATCTGAACAAAGAAAAAAAAATAATAATAATAATATATTATGCATTTTGAGATGTTTTTTGGACCCTCGCCGATATTGCTGATAAGATGTTTTCAGGACCCTCGCCGATATTGCTGATAAGATGTTTTCTGGACCCTCGCCGATATTTTGCCGATACCGATATTTTGAACACTGCTTCTAGGTATGGATTGATGGGGGGATTTGATGGAAAGGGTGGGCTTAGTTTGTGCTCTTGTCCCCTTAATCTCTTTTGGATGTTACCCTTGGATCTTAGTCCCGTGGGATCTCCTTTATCGACCATTTGGTTCTAGGGTGGTACTACTTGGAAAAACCTAACTTTACGTGCGTGGTCCCGTTCCTTTATCCACATATAGTACTCCCTTTCCACTCACTATACCCCAATTCATCATTTCTCCCGACTGGATCCACATTCCCATTTTGGGTCCACATAGGGCCAGCCTCCCTATCCCCTCACCCCACCTTGGGTCAAGCCTAGAATGATGCCCCGGAGGTTGAAGCAGCTAAAAGAAAAAGAAGAAAGCATAATTGGCCACATTTAATAGGAAATTGTACCACAAAATGCAAAGATGGTTGGGGCAAAAATAATTAACACGTGGGCAAAAGCCAATACAAGAGCCCTACCCCAATCCATGGTCATCACCTTGATTCCATAGGCCCTAGATGAGCCTCCATTATCATTCAAGAACCCATGATTGTCCCAAACCTTGGAGGACAATGAACTACTCTAACTAAAAGGGGGTAATCACTACTATATCTTACACATCATGCTCTTGTCCTTTGAGCCCTAAACAGTTAATGAAAGAAAATTCATAAAAGACAAAGAGCATATAAAGAAGGGTGGAAAAATCAAGGTCGGGGCATAACCAGGTGTGGGCTTCCCCTTATCCAACTACCCCTATGGCCCAATATGTGGCCTAGGGTTGCCCCTCTCATTCCCTATTCCATTCCACTTATTTGTCACTTGCCACCCCCATTAGAGGGATGTACCTTGAGGCTTGGACATACTATCCCCTTTAAAGGTTGAAACCACCTAATAAGGTACTTGGTTAACCCCCTTTGGAGCTTGGAGACACTAACACATGCCAAAGCCCACTACGGAAGGGCATGTCCTTATGATGTTCCCACTTTGTTATTCATGATTTGTAAACTCTTTTACCCAATTATTTAAATGACTAGTTGTACTGGAAGCCTAGGGGACGCATTGGATCTTATGTAGGATTACAGGTGGTTTCCATTTGGGTTTGGTCTCCCTATATGGGATCCTAACCCCCAGAGGTCTACATTGTCACATATAGGGTGTGCATAGAGAGCTATTGGCCTCCACAGCGGCAAACAACACTCCACGAATCTTCATCGATGCTCAGAGACTACTAGCAATCCACTTTTGGGATGATGGTGCTATGCTTGGTGCATTATGCCCAGCAGGCCCCCACAAGAGCCCCACACTCTTGGCAGGTGCCCCAAGACTTGTATTATGTCATGGAAGCATTCATTCCACCACTCAGACCCTTGCAGAGGATCTACAGGCATCTTCGATTCATATGGAGACCCATGAGGTTATTTATGTGCCCTCAGACCCACTGGGAGCACCACAGGTCTACTACTTGGAGAACAAGTGACCACACCCTTGTCCATCATATTCCAAGGAATTTATTCGTCAGTATGGCACTTCAGGACATTATTAGACCTTTGGAGGGCCCCATGACATGTACATACTATTATTTGGCCCCTTGTGAGGCTTATTTTTACACTTGTGAGCTAGTTTGGTGGGCTTGTCATCAATAGGGGTTTTATTTGCACATTATTTTATCATTAGGGGCTAATGTAGGCCCATAGGCTAATTCAGACTCCTTAGGACGCTATATATTGATGTTAGATACATTCATTTGGATCATCACTTGACTGGGGATCTCTCTAATCATAGAGAACTTCGCATCTTTTCTTCGGAGAATATTTTTTGGAGATGGATGAATTTTTTACGTATGGATTTGGGCTATTTTTCTTGTCTTGGAGCTTTGTCTTGCAAACAAAATGTTGGTTGAATATAGTCTATAACGTTCTTCCGGGCCTCCTTGATCAAGAAACCAAGTTCTTACTCATCATCATCCTTGAATCCATATCCCCAAGTGAATTAGGCACTCATCCCTCAAAAAGTTTGATCATTTTAACCCTCTTTTTACCCTTTTCCCCTTTTTCCCTAGGTCTAGCCTCATTATGTCACCTAGGGCATCAATTTCCTGGGAATTGACCCAAGGAAAAATTTCGATCTTCTACAGGCTACTGTGTTGGTGGGTCCCCTCCCTCTCCTCCAAATTTGAGGCAATTCTAACGGCAGAATCTCTGGGAATCCAAGCCCTAGCTCTACGATCGAATTTTGCCTAGACATCCCCAAGGACCTCAACATGATCAATTCACCTTTTGAAGTAAATATTCTTGTTTGGTCCTTTCCTTTCACCTTGTCCAAGATAGGAACATCATTGGTTGCCACGTTCCATCCCCGAACCTGGACTTGGTCCACTTGGCCCCATTTGGTCTCACTTCTCAATAAAGGTTATTTGTCAAGGACCATTTGGTAACCCAAGTTTCCTAAGAATTATAGGGATTGAGAATCTCGTCTATAAGCCTATTCCTTCTCCCTCAACCCTCCAATCCTCACTCCTTACCCTTAGAGAACCAAGTCCCTTGCTTAAAGAGCAAGCAAGTTTCATTCTTCACTCCATCCTTGGGAAAGGGTTTCCAAGGTCACTTTCCACCTATCCATTGACATATGCTTTACAAGTGATCCCTACACTATCAGGACTCCTTCCATCAGTGAAACTCCGTAAAGAGCAAGGAGACTTAGCTGTGGTGACAGTGGGCTAAGCCTCCACCATTGCCCTTAACCTAACAGTTTCCCTCTTAGGAAACCCTTTTAGGTCCCCTGCTGGTTTGAGTGGTAACAGAGCCTATGATGAAAAAAGAGATCAAATCCCAAACAGCAGAAAGATTTAGCAGACGGAGATAATTTAATTTCCACATTGACAATTGAGTATATCTAGGTTTTTGCATTCCAAATTCAAATTGCAGTTCTATGTACCTTATATCAGGGAGATCTTAGAAGTTCCATGACGTAACTCCACTTTTGGATTTCCCCGTGACTTTGCCACTAATTGGTGTGCACCTTAGCTACTTCTTTTTTAACAAATTAAAGTAATTGGGCTATTTGACTATTCATTTTATCTATGGAATTTTCTTATTGATGTTCCGAGGTAAACTCAAATTAGACACATTTTAAGTACCCTTTTTGATGTGAATTCCTATTCTGCTGATAACCTTTCTTTTCTTTATCCTGTACTGTGCTTACTGGAGTCAGCTTTCTCTGCTTTGTCAAATCCATTCATTTCCCTTAACCAGCTTTGACATTATAATCTACCAAATAGCTGTCACCAAATAACAAGAACACGTTCTTTAATAATACAAATAACTTCTGGTCATTGCTTAGCAGAATATTTTTCAGATTTCTGGTTAGCTTTATAGATAAGAGAAAAATATTGCACTTGCAATAATGTGATGAACTACATTAATTTTAAAGTAAACAAAAAACAGTTGGTATAACAACAGCCAACGTGAACCAAGTCCAGTGAGCCATGGTAGAGCAATAAGGCACAGTTATTGGTGTCCTCCTCGTGTTAATATAAGCCTGTGATAATATGGGACAAGCAGATCATGCCAGGTGCATGTTCTGGGTGACTTCAATGACATAAATTTCCTGCAGTCGCAACTGCCAAGCTGAAAGGTAATCTGAGTTTGACAGTGCACTAACCCTGTTTTAATGGAGGTAGTGTTTCACTATTAACATATCAAAAGAAAAAAAACAAATGTGAACCAATACCTATCCTACCTATCCTGCTACTGTCCTCTGAACAAATATCAGCAAGAATCTTAGATGTCAGTCTCTAGACTTTTCAGAGATTGTGTTTTTCAAATTTTCAATTTTCTCTTCACTAGTCCACAAAACCTATGAACTGCAGAATATAACTATAAAGCAATATCTCAATCATACTGACAAAATTGCAATTACCATCGTATGCCTTTTATTTTCATGAGATGCCAGATACAAGCTTAACTGGTAAGTTCCACCTACTGCTCAAAGGAAAATGCACGAGTGTTCCTCCCATTAGTGTATGATTTCTGGAATATAAATGAACATATGAGAACATTGTGTCTCATACATCATTGTCTGTCTCAACCCTGATATTGGAGAGCATTCCATGCGAAATGAACATGTATATCCAAGCATCCACACTCTCCAACTTTCTCAAGTTATAATGTTTAGCTCTAGCTCTTTGATCAACAGAGTGAATTTTACCCCACTTGATAAGATAGTAACTCACAACTAGTCATGAAGAATTCGGTATACAGTGAGATGATAGGCCTTTTCCTTATGAACATATGTGGTCGATGCTAAAAATGCAACCCTTCCTTATGAGGTGGGGCAAGCAGCTGAGGTGAGGTGTTAGCTTTGGTTGACTTCAATGGCATGGATTTCCCTCAAGCACTTGACACGATGACACAAGACATGGAAATATGAGTTATCCGACATGAGACACAACAACCATGGAAAGAAGACGCAAAGGACAAATTTTATATATATATATATATATATATATATATATATATATATATATATATATATATATGTTGATAATATCGGTATTGGCAAAATATCGGCGACGGTCCTGAAAACATCTTATATATATATATATATATATATAATATATAGTTGATAATATCAGTATTGGCAAAATATCAGCGACAGTCCTGAAAACATCTTTTGGCAATATCGGCAAACATAAAAAATGCATAATATATTCAATTTTTTTTTTCAGATTTTTAAACATATAAAGCGATAACAACATGAAATAAACACATTAGAACCTAAATATGAAGAAAGCATTGACATATATGATGTAGTGGATATAAAGTAAAAATGATACATCAAAGGCAATACCAAATCCTGTTGATTCATGATAATTGTCCAATCAAGGATACAAATGTGGAAAAACAATACAAAATAACATCACATATATAAAAGTATCTCATCGTCATGAGTTATATGTGGCAAAACAAATAAAACTAGCAGCTAGCTATATGAGATCAGTGCCCTCTCCTACTTTTACGGGAAAACATGATGGGTTGTTTGTCAGACTTGCCCCTAGCAGTAGAAGGCCTTGACCCTGCACCTAATGTCAAATAAAGATTGTTGGCTATGGAGTTGTGCTCTCTTATATCTATAGCAGATGGTATTGACGTTGACACTCCCACAGTCTCCTCCTCCTCCTCCCCCGAGTTCTCCTCTTGCTGCCCCTGTACTAATGGTTCTTCCTCTAACCATGTAAGTGACTCCTCCAAGATGTGCACCTCAGACTCCACCTTCGACTGAGACAATACATCAATATTGTCTAAGGAAATGACATTTGGATCCATTGGTTTCTCTATTTGCTTCATTCGAAGTCGGAGATTTTAATGCACATATGCTAAATCATTGAGGCGTGAGAACTCCAACCTGTAAGAGTGTCAAAAAAGACTAATGAGTCTTGACACTTGAGGGTCATAAATTAAAATTACAACAAATGTAATTGCTTAGTTGAAGGCTAAAGCTCAAATTTATACCTTTTGTGCTTCTTTGAGTGTATTTTCTCAAATACACTCCAATTGCGCTCACACCCTAAACAGCGACAGGTTTGACTCGGGATTCTTATGGCCAGTTCTGCAAGTTTGGTGCCATTGTACCATAGCTTTGCCACCAAATATCTACAACAGAATAAAGAAAACAAAAAAAAAGAAGTTAAAATATAATTAAACTTTCAAATAAAACATAATGGAATTTAAAAATCTAGAATTATAAATCAATAAATTCTAAATTGAAAATCTAATGAGTCATGACTTGTCACTTACGTGGCATGAAGAGGGTCATTTCTCGAATAGCATCATCAAAGCCAAATAGGCCAACACAATCCTGATAAAAACTATATTTCGCAATTGATTTTGCTACAAAGCTCAGGATCAAGTACCATCTTATGAATACAGGAATGGAGCTTGTTGACCACTACATGTCAACTACCATTAGCAGTACACCCCATTTTCTTCGCAAAAGGGATAGCGCTTAATCAACATGTTCGTGCCATTCGACAGTTATCGTTGACCTGATCATGTTATGTTGTAAACCCAGTCTGCATGTGTGAATTGTAAATAATCTTAGTAGAGTTGAGTCATGTATGTAAATTGCCTAGGTGGACCTAATTTTCTAGTGATAATCTACGTTCCGGAAGGTTTTTTGTCTCACCGATCCATGATCGGCAGAGTTTTCCTTCAGCCTAACCCCAAACCCAGAATGAATTTTTTCATTAGAATCTTAGGGGAATCCTAGTGCGTTGATCTGCTAGATTATAGTTGGTCGCAGAACTGGGTGATCTATGAGGGTCTATGTCAAATGGGTTTTCCCCCTTTGAGATGTATAATTGTAAAAGTCATGATATAAAGTGTCTTGAGGGTTAGAGAATGTTTTTAATCCCCTCATGAGTCCTAAGTCCTAGGTTCTAGGTGATTTTTCCAAAGGCTAAGTTCGAGGATCCAAAAATAAAATTAAGAAAATTAAAAAATCAAATAATAGATAAAAAATAATAATAAGCGCGGGCGTCGGAGGAGGATCCGCCAGGGTGTCCGCGAGACTGCCCCAAGCCGAGGTCAGAACAGCGCGGCCAGCAAAGCTCGGGATAGTAAGGGAGAGGATCCTGAGCCGAGCAGACGTCCTGGCAGGAAGGCCAGACAAACCTTTGAGCATAAAATTCAGCGGGCAGAACGTGCTTACGTTCAGAACACCAATCCTAAAATCAGGCGCATCATCCAAAATATGGAAGAAGAAGCAATACAGGCGCAATCGGAGTCGGAAATGGAGGATTGGGAGCTGCTGATTCATGACCCTGGTAATACGAGAGGAAGGATGTCTGTCTTCAAACAATCCCTTCATATTTATTGGGTAATGAAACGGTTGCTGGCCAAAGCTTTGGAGCAGGTGGCTTCTGAAATGGCTAAGATGGCTCAGGGTGTTCCTAACTTGAGGCGTGAACTTCGCATTCTGCAAATCTCCATGGAGATGCAAGGGAAGCAGCTAGAAGAGATCCAGCAATTGCTCAAGGCCAGCCAGCAGAGGAATAACAAAGAGGACTCTCCAATCCTTGCTAATGCCGTTGAGTAGTTTTAGTTCTTGTCTTCCTTCTGATGAATTTGCGGTATTTAGATAATTCAGTCAACTTCCCTCATTTTGTAATAGACAGTCTCTATATGCATATCAGTAGAATTAGACCAGGAAAGGACTGTAATTTTTATTTAGCCTGGAAAAAGAGAATGCGGGACTTCTTTTTTTGGTTTGTTGTTAAAAACTTTAGGTGGACACCCTACTCGGTTTCCTCTGGTGGGCGGGTAGCTAGTCCACCAATTTTGATGTAATTTTCTGATATGATAATAGAAAATGAGAAGCACCACCTTTGCCTACAAAAAAAAAAATTAAAAAAATAATAAAATAATAATAAAGTTAAAATAAATAATTAAAATATAAAATAAAAAATAACTAAAAAAATGAAAAATTAAAATAAATAAATTAAAAAATAATAATAAATAAAATAAAATAAAATTTAAAAAAATAATAAAATAATAATAAGTCAAATTTTTGAGTAAATAAATGCAGAATTTTTAATTTTTTAATATATTAAAATGCATTTAAAAATTCGACCAGATGAGATTAAAAGAAATCTTGATCCTCATCGACGGTCGAGATCATTTTGACATGGATCACTCGAACTAGCCGTTGGGAATTTTTCCTTTAAATAGGATGTTAGAGGTCATTTGAGATCAGTTTAGATCTGAGAGTCTGGTGCTAAAGAAAGCTCTCTTGTAGTCAGTTTTTATGCAATAAAGAAAGACTTTGGGGTTGAAAATCTTGTTGGTGTTACTCTTCTGGAAATGCTGTAAGATTGTTTTATTTTTCTGCATAATCTTATTTTCAGTCATTGATAATAGCTTGATGAAGATTGATTCAGGCACAGTTATCTTGTCTGATCTCTGAGGTTTGAACGATAATTTAGATTCTGAAATATAATGGCAGGTATCTCCATTTGATTTGGATTTCATTATTGTTTTCTCCCTCTATGTTAATGGTTGATTTTAAGCTGTGTAGGAAATCTTAAGTTTTGAGTTTACTGGGCGTTAGGGGAAGTTCTCAGCTGAACCAACCAACTCTCGGATTGTGTTTTCTGAAAGAGCCCAGCTAGTTTTTAATCCCGAGCTTATCATCTGAATTTTTTTTAATGAATGCATGCAGGGTTTTCTGAAGTATCTCGCATTAAAATTTAAATTCTCAAAATATTTATGTGGCATAATGAGAAGTCTGGCTATTTTAGAGTCTGCAGTTTGTGAATATTGTAATTATTTAGTTAGGGTTTTCAGTTTTGTTTCTTGTACATATTATCTTTGGATGTTCTGTTTTGCCATTACAAGTTGCAAGTTACAGGTCTGAGGAGAAATTTTTGTTTGAAGCCAGATCTAGGCCCTGGAGGGTAAGATCTGGCCTCAGGATCAAATCTTGCAGGTTTTTTGCTAAAGAAATTCGAGATTCTCCAAGCTATCTGTTTGCTGGGGTTTTATTTAAAATTGCTTTCCAAAAATATCAACCAGCAATCTTGGATTCCAAGGGTTTTAAAATCATTCATTTTCAGATCTAAATTTTTTTTTATGAGGGTTTCAACAAATCTGAAGGAGAGCGAGTTAAAAATTTTGTCAAAATTTCTGGAAAATATTTAGAGCTCCTCTCACTCTGCTGCAAATCAAATCCCTGTCTCATCACAGCTCCATTTCCGCATTTCTCTTCAGCATTACTTCCTGTAGATTCCTTCCACGCTGCTCCAGCGCCTGCAAGCAAAACAAAAAATATATATATATATATATATATATATATATTATATATATAATATATATATATATATTTAAAAATTAAAAAATTAAAAAATATTTTGAAAAAAGCTTAATTAAAAAAATTGAAAATTCATTTTTTATGGTCCATTTTTCTATAGCTAAACGCACTTAAAATGTTTATTTACAAGTTGGCTATATGAAAGTAGTAGTTGGTCAGCATTTAAATTTTATGGTCATTTAAAGCATTTAATTTTTCTTGAAGTTTAATTGCTGAATCATTTAAAGGGGTTGTGCATTTGTTGAAAATCTTACATCGCTTGGGTTATTTGATGATAAATGATTGTTCTGCATGGTTTATATTTCTGCAATGTTCAATAAATAATCATTTAATCATTAGCTCCTTAAGGCACTGATCTATTAACTTAATAAAATCAAATAAGTGTTTGTTTCCCCTCGTGTCTCCCAACCTAACTGGTCCACAGTTGGTCATCCATTGTCCCATAGGTCTACCCCCCTTAGCCGCAGGAGACAAGCTTAAACGGAGAGATTGGGGATCAGGGTGACAGCCCCCGATCTGAGCGTTGTCGTGACAATCCGTGCAACAACATTTTTTGGCGTCGTTGTCGGGGATACTTTATTCTCGGTGTTTCAATGACTTTTTATCATTCATCGTTCATCTTTTTATCATTCGTTTGAGCCAGCAACGCCATCATTTTTTGGCGTCGTTGCCGGGGATAGAGTTTTTTCTGTCCTTGGTTTATTCGACATTCATCTTCTCATTTCTCATCATTCTTTCATCTTTCTCATCTCCCATTTGAGCTGACATATTCAACATTTTTTGGCATCATTTGGATCTTTTTATCGCCTTACCTTTCATCATATCAGCGACTACTCATCAGTTCATTTCTTGTTTGGGTGGCGACTCCATTTCTTTTCATTTATTTTTTCCCAGACAAGAAGCCTCTCTCATACCAGCTGGTTTGTTGCTTTTTGGATCCTAGAATTAGATTCATTGTTCAAGTGGCGACTCCACTTATTTTATCTCTTGATTTTCTTGAGCAGAGATCTCTTTCTATCATCCATTTGGTCCATTGTTATTCATCATGGATTATTCGTTTAAACCATGTCATTTACTGATGATCTCCATGATATTCTGGAAGTGGCCATTTCTAAATTACCTTTGTTCTCAAGTGATGATTCAGTCGCTGTAAAAAGGCATCTAGGCTTGTTTACTCGTATAATGATCATATATTGTAGACCCCCTCACTATAATCATGAAGATGTCAAAATGTGTCTTTTTGTCTTTTCTTTAGAGGGTGATGCTTTGAATTGGTTTAATAATTGTCCTGAAGATTCTTTCACTTCTTTACAAGACATTGTCAATGCTTTTAAAGATAGATATGGTTATCCAGATAGCTCACCTTGTGCCCCTAAAATTGTGCAATAGAATGAAAGTAATCTTATAAAAGGTCCAGCTGTCGGTGAAAGATTCCAAGACAATTCTTCATATCAGAATGTGCAATCCACCTGTACCATTGCAGATCAAATTTCTGATAGTGGAAAAACAGGGACAAATGACAATGAAAAGGAAGATCAAAAGCAAATTATACAAGAACTAATGTTGCTGGTAAAAAATATGGAGATCAATCAAACTAATTACGCCAATGATGTGAGAACTTTATGTACCCACCTCGAAAAACGTAATAGAGAGATGGAGATCATACAAAATCAACATGCTAAGGAAATTGAGGCCATGAAGATTAATCATGACACAGAAATTAGTTTTATGCAAAGCAAGTTATCAGGCTTAGAGGAAAATATGACAACCATGAAAGCTAATCATGATAGGGAAATTAATTCTATGCAAAACAAGTTATTAACTATGGATGAAGAAATGACTATCATGAAGTTCGATCATAATAATCAGTTGGCTGCCATGCATGCAAATCATAAGGAAGACATAAACTCTATGCAGTATTGCTTGATGACCATAAAGGAAAAGAACAATAAAGTAATAAAAGATATGGAAGAAAACCATGCCAAGGAAATCAATGCTATAAAGGTTGAACACTCTAGTCAGATAGATGCCATCAAAATATAGGTTCAAAAATTTCAACAATGGTTAGAGGATGAAAGAAACCAGGGAACGTCAATAGATCAGGAGCCTCCTTATCTGTTACAGCAAGCTCCATCATATTATGAGGTCCTGTGTTCCATTGAAAAGTGGATAATTGAAGATGACTTGGATAAAAGGGAAATTAATAATCAGGCTGATACTCACACAGTTAATCCACCAGTGATTGAAAATCAAGTTATAACTCATGGCACCTGTGAGATTGATCCATCATCCTTTACAGGGTAGATTTAGAATGAAGAAAGAAATGTCAAATATATCTTACATACTTCATCTTATAGCTTTGAAGCAAAAAGTTCCACGTCATCAATGATACAGCGTACCAGGAAAAAAAAGCGCAAAAGAAAGAGAACGAGAAGAAGATTTGATGCATCAGACGGCCTCGAGCAGCTTGATTTTCGGATAGGAAGAAGTCCTAACATATGCAAAATTGGACATGGTACATCCGACAAGCAGCCGACAGATTTCCTGAAAGCGGGCAAATGCTCAGTATACACTATATTGAACACATCTAATGCCATGGGGCATCCTCTGTATTTCTAACCTTACTCCTTGTTTTTTCAGCATTTTCATTTTTGTTTTAGGATTAGATTTGCTTTTCTAGATAGTTAATAAATGAAGAGCTTATATCTTTCATGTGCTTAATGTTATATGATGATTTTTGCACGGACACTACTTATATTTTGTTGTGTTGCATGGATGCAGATTCTGGATTCTCACATTCCGACAGTGCAGCAACGTGTCCCCAAGTGGAGCCAGATGTTGACCACTACGTGTCAACTACCATTAGCAGTACACCCCATTTTCTTCGCAAAAGAGATAGCGCTTAATCGACGTGTTCGTGCCATTCGACAATCATCGTTAACCTGATCATGTTATGTTGTAAACCTAGTTTGCATGTGTGAATTGTAAATAATCTTAGTAGGGTTGAGTCATGCATGTAAATTGCCTAGGTGGACCTAATTTTCTAGTGATAATTTACGTTCTGAAAGGTTTTTTGTCTCACCGATCCATATCGGCAGTGTTTTCCTTCAGCCTAACCCCAAAGCCGGAATGAATTTTGTCATTAGAATCTTAGGGGAATCCTAGTGCGTTGATTTGCTAGATTATAGTTGGTCGCAAAACTGGGTGATCTATGAGGGTCTATGTCAAATGGGTTTTCCCCCTTTGAGATGTAAAATTGTAAAAGTCATGATGTAAAGTTCCTTGAGGGTTAGAAAATGTTTTTAATCCCCTCATGAGTCCTAAGTCCTAGGTCCTAGGTGATTTTTCCAAAGGCTAAGTTCGATGATCCAAAAATAAAAATTAAAAAAATTAAAAAATCAAATAATAGATAAAAATAATAATAAATAATAATTAAAAATGACTAAAAAATTGTTAATTTAAATAAATAATTAAAAAAATTAAAATAAATAAATAAATTTTAAAAAATAATGAAATAATAATAAGTCAAATTTTTGAGTAAATAAATGCAGAATTTTAATTTTTTACTATATTAAAATGCATTTAAAAATTCGACGGATGATATTAAAAGAAATCTTGATTCTCATCGACGGTCGAGATCATTTTGACATGGATCACTCGAACTAGCCGTTGGGAATTTTTCCTTTAAATCAGATGCTAGGGGTCATTTGAGATCAGTTTAGATCTGAGAGTCTGGTGCTAAAGAAAGCTCTCTTGTAGTCAGTTTTTGTGCAATAAAGAAAGACTTTGGGGTTGAAAATCTTGCTGGTGTTACTCTTCTGGAAATGTTGTAAGATTGTTTTATTTTTTTGCATAATCTTATTTTCAGTCATTGATAATAGCTTGATGAAGATTGATTCAGGCACAGTTATTTTGTCTAATCTCTGGGGTTTGAACGATAGTTTAAATTCTGAAATATAATGGCAGGTATCTCCATTTGATCTGGATTTCATTATTGTTTTCTCCCTCTATGCTAATGGTTGATTTTAAACTGTGCAGGAAATCTTAAGTTTTGAGTTTACTGAGCGTTAGGGGAAGTTCTCGGCTGAACCAACCAACTCCCGGATTGTGTTTTCTGAAAGAGCCCAGCTAGTTTTTAATCTCGGGCTTATCATCTGAATTTTTTTTAATGAATGCATGCAGGGTTTTCTGAAGTATCTCACATTAAAATTTAAATTCTGAAAATATTTATGTGGCATAACGAGAAATCTGGCTATTTTAGAGTCTGCAGTTTGTGAATATTGTAATTATTTAGTTAGGGTTTTCAGTTTTGTTTCTTGCACATATTATCTTTGGGTGTTCTATTTTGCCATTACAAGTTGCAGGTTACAGGTCTGAGGAGAAATTTTTGTTTGAGGCCAGATCTAGGCCCTGGAGGGTAAGATCTGGCCTCAGGATCAGTTCTTGCAGGGCTTTTGCTGAAGAAATTCGAGATTCTCCAAGCTATCTATTTGTTGGGGTTTCATTTAAAATTGTTTTCCAAAAATATCAACCAACAATCTTGCATTCCAAGGGTTTTAAAATCATTCATTTTCAGATCTGCAGTTTTTTTAGGAGGGTTTCAACAAATCTGAAAGAGAGCAAGTTAAAAATTTTGTCAAGATTTCTGGAAAATATTTAAAGCTCCTCTCACTCTGCTGCAAATCAAATCCCTGTCTCCTCACACCTCCATTTCCGCATTTCTCTTCAACATTACTTCCTGTAGATTCCTTCCACGCTGCTCCAGCACCTGCAAGCAAAACAAAACTATATATATATATAATATATATATATATATTATATATATATATATATATATATATTATTTAAAAATTAAAAATAAAAATATTTTTAAAAAAAGCTTAATAAAAAAAATTGAAAATTCATTTTTTATGGTCCATGTTTCTATAGCTAAACGCACTTAAAATGTTTATTTACAAGTTGGCTATATGAAAGTGGTAGCTGGTCAGCATTTAAATTTTATGGTCATTTAAAGCATTTAATTTTTCTTGAAGTTTAATTGCTGGATCATTTAAAGGGGTTGTGCATTTGCTGAAATCTTACATCGCTTGGGTTATTTGATGATAAATGATTGTTCTGCATGGTTTATATTTCTGCAATATTCAATAAATAATCATTTAATCATTAGCTCCTTAAGGCACTGGTCTATTAACTTAATAAAATCAAATAAGTGATTGTTTCCCCTCGTGTCTCCCAACCCAACTGTTCCACAGTTGGTCATTCATTGTCCCATAGGGTCTACCCCCATTAGCCATGGGAGACAGGCTTAAATAGAGAGATCGGGGATCAGGGTGACAGCCCCCGGTCTAAGCGTTGTCGTCACAATCCGTGCAACAACATTTTTTGGCGTCGTTGCCGGGGATACTTTATTCTCGGTATTTCAATGACTTTTTATCATTCATCATTCATCTTTCTATCATTCGTTTGAGCCAGCAACGCCATCATTTTTTGGCGTCGTTGTCGGGGATAGAGTTTTTTCTGTCATTGGTTTATTCGACATTCATCTTCTCATTTCTCATCATTCTTTCATCTTTCTCATCTCTCATTTGAGCTGGCATATTCAACATTTTTTGGCATCATTTGGATCTTTTTATCGCCTTACCTTTCATCATATCACTGACTATTCTTCAGTTCATTTCTTGTTTGGGTGGCGACTCCATTTCTTTTCATTTCTTTTTTCCCAGACAAAAAGCCTCTCTCATATCAGCTGGTTTGTTGCTTTTTGGATCTTAGAATTAGATTCATTGTTCAAGTGGCGACTCCACTTATTTTATCTCTTGATTTTCTTGAGCAGAGATCTCTTTCTATCATCCATTTGGTCCATTGTTATTCATCATGGATTATTCGTTTAAACCATGTCATTTTACTGATGATCTCCATGATATTCCGGAAGTGGCCATTTCTAAATTACCTTTGTTCTCAAGTGGTGATTCAGTCACTGTAAAAAGGCATCTAGGCTTGTTTACTTGTATAATGGTCATATATTGTAGACCCCCTCACTATAATCATGAAGATGTCAAAATGCGTCTTTTTGTCTTTTCTTTAGAGGGTGATGCTTTGAATTGGTTTAATAATTGTCCTGAAGATTATTTCACTTCTTTACAAGACATTGTCAATGCTTTTAAAGATAGATATGGTTATCCAGATAGCTCACCTTGTGCCCCTAAAATTGTGCAACAGAATGAAAGTAATCTTATAAAAGGTCCAGCTGTCAGTGAAAGATTCCAAGACAATTATTCATATCAGAATGTGCAATCCACCTGTACCATTGCAGATCAAATTCATGATAGTGGAAAAACAGGGACAAATGACAATGAAAAGGAAGATCAAAAGCAAATTATACAAGAACTAATGTTGCTGGTAAAAAATATGGAGATCAATCAAACTAATTACGCCAATGATGTGAGAACTTTATGTACCCACCTCGAAAAACGTAATAGAGAGATGGAGATCATGCAAAATCAACATGCTAAGGAAATTGAGACCATGAAGATTAATCATGACACAGAAATTAGTTTTATGCAAAGTAAGTTATCAGGCTTAGAGGAAAATATGACGACCATGAAAGCTAATCATGATAGGGAAATTAATTCTATGCAAAACAAGTTATTAACTATGGATGAAGAAATGACTATCATGAGGTTCGATCATAATAATCAGTTGGCTGCCATGCATGCAAATCATAAGGAAGAAATAAACTCTATGCAGTATTGCTTGATGACCATAAAGGAAAAGAACAATAAAGTAATAAAAGATATGAAAGAAAACCATGCCAGGGAAATCAGTGCTATAAAGGTTGAACACTCTAGTCAGATAGATGCCATCAAAATACAGGTTCAGAAATTTCAACAATGGTTAGAGGATGAAAGAAACCAGGGAACGTCAATAGATCAGGAGCCTCCTTATCTGTTACAGCAAGCTCCATCATATTATGAGGTCCTGTGTTCCATTGAAAAGTGGATAATTAAAAATGACCTGGATAAAAGGGAAATTAATAATCAGGCTGATGCTCACACAGTTAATCCACCAGTGATTGAAAATCAAGTTATAACTCATGGCACCTGTGAGATTGATCCATCATCCTTTACAGAGCAGATGCAGAATGAAGAAAGACATGTCAAACATATCTTACATACTTCATCTGATAGCTTTGAAGCAGAAAGTTCCACGTCATCAATGATACAGCCTGCCAGGAAGAAAAAGCGCAAAAGAAAGAAAACGAGAATAAGATTTGATGCATCAGACGGCCGCGAGCAGCATGATTTTCGGATAGGAAAAAGTCCTACCATATGCAGAATTGGACATGGTACACCCGACAAGCAGCCGACAGATTTGCCTGAAAGCTGGCAAATGCTTAGTATACACTATATTGAACACATCTGATGCCATGGGGCATCCTCTGTATTTCTAACCTTACTCCTTGTTTTTTCAACATATTCATTTTTGTTTTAGGATTAGATTTGCTTTTCTAGATAGTTAATAAATGAAGAGCTTATATCTTTCATGTGCTTAATGTTATATGATGATTTTTGCACGGACACTACTTATATTTTGTTGTGTTGCATGGATGAAGATTCTGGATTTTCACATTCCTACAGTGCAACAACGTGTCCCCAAGTGGAGCCAGATGTTGACCACTACGTGTCAACTACCATTAGCAGTACACCCCATTTTCTTCGCAAAAGGGATAGCGCTTATTCGACGTGTTCGTGCCATTCGACAGTCATCGTTGACCTAATCATGTTATGTTGTAAACCCAGTCTGCATGTGTGAATTGTAAATAATCTTAGTAGAGTTGAGTCATGTATGTAAATTGCCTAGGTGGACCTAATTTTCTAGTGATAATCTACGTTCCGGAAGGTTTTTTGTCTCACCGATCCATGATCGACAGAGTTTTCCTTCAGCCTAACCCCAAAGCTGGAATGAATTTTGTCATTAGAATCTTAGGGGAATCCTAGTGCATTGATTTGCTAGATTATAGTTGGTCGCAGAACTGGGTGATTTATGAAGGTCTATGTCAAATGGGTTTTCCCCCTTTGAGATGTAAAATTGTAAAAGTCATGATGTAAAGTGTCTTGAGGGTTAGAAAATGTTTTTAATCCCCTCATGAGTCCTAAGTCCTAGGTCCTAGGTGATTTTTCCAAAGGCTAAGTTCGAGGATCCA
>APFE030119627.1:184703-247371 GCA_000404065.3 Pinus taeda | reverse complement strand
GATCATTTTGACATGGATCACTCGAACTAGCCGTTGGGAATTTTTCCTTTAAATAGGATGCTAGGGGTCATTTGAGATTAGTTTAGATCTGAGAGTCTGGTGCTAAAGAAAGCTCTCTTGTAGTTAGTTTTTGTGCAATAAAGAAAGACTTTGGGATTGAAAATCTTGCTGGTGTTACTCTTCTGGAAATGCTGTAAGATTGTTTTATTTTTCTGCATAATCTTATTTTCAGTCATTGATAATAGCTTGATGAAGATTGATTCAGGCACATGTATCTTGTCTGATCTCTAGGGTTTGAATGATAGTTTAGATTCTGAAATATAATGGCAGGTATCTCCATTTGATCTGGATTTCACTGTCGTTTTTTCCCTCTATGTTAATGGTTGATTGTAAGCTATGCAGGAAATCTTTTTTTTAGATTACTGGGCGTTAGGGGAAGTTCTCGGCTGAACCAGCCAACTCTCGGATTGTGTTTTCTGAAAGAGCCCAGCTAGTTTTTAATCTCGGGCTTATCATCTGAATTTTTCTTAATGAATGCATGAAGGGTTTTCTGAAGTATCTCACATTAAAATTTAAATTCTGAAAATATTTATGTGGCATAACGAGAAATCTGGCTATTTTAGAGTCTGCAGTTTGTGAATATTGTAATTATTTAGTTAGGGTTTTCAGTTTTGTTTCTTGCACATATTATCTTTGGGTGTTCTGTTTTGCCATTACAGGTTGCAGGTTACAGGTCTGAGGAGAAATTTTTTTTTGAAGCCAGATCTAGGCCCTGGAGAGTAAGATCTGGCCTCAGGATCAGTGCTTGCAGGTTTTTGCTGAAGAAATTCGAGATTCTCCAAGCTATCTGTTTGTTGGGGTTTCATTTAAAATTGTTTTCCAAAAATATCAACCAGCAATCTTGCATTCCAAGGGTTTTAAAATCATTCATTTTCAGATTTAAATTTTTTTTATGAGGGTTTCAACAAATCTGAAGGAGAGCGAGTTAAAAATTTTGTCAAGATTTCTGGAAAATATTTAGAGCTCCTCTCACTCTGCTGCAAATCAAATCCCTGTCTCCTCACAGCTCCATTTCCGCATTTCTCTTCAGCATTACTACCTACAGATTCCTTCCACGCTACTCCAGCACCTGCAAGCAAAACAATATATATATATATATATATATATTTAAAAATTAAAAAATATTTTGAAAAAAGCTTAATAAAAAAAAATTGAAAATTCATTTTTTATGGTCCATGTTTCTATAGCTAAACGCACTTAAAATGTTTATTTACAAGTTGGCTATATGAAACTGGTAGTTGGTCAGCATTTAAATTTTATGGTCATTTAAAGCATTTAATTTTTCTTGAAGTTTAATTGCTGGATCATTTAAAGGGGTTGTGCATTTGTTGAAAATCTTACATCGCTTGGGTTATTTGATGATAAATGATTGTTCTGCATGGTTTATATTTTTGCAATATTCAATAAATAATCATTTAATCATTAGCTCCTTAAGGCACTGGTCTATTAACTTAATAAAATCAAATAAGTGCTTGTTTCCCCTTATGTCTCCCAACCCAACTGGTCCACAGTTGGTCATCCATTGTCCCATAGGGTCTACCCCCCTTAGCCGCAGGAGACAGGCTTAAACGGAGAGATCGGGGATGAGGGTGACAGCCCCCAGTCTGGGCGTTGTCGTGACAATCCGTGCGACAACAGAGCCCTTCCATCACCTCGCTATCAAAATCAAAGTCGTATTTGTATGAAAATGAGGGGTTGAGGAAGAGTGTTGTTGCATGAATGGGTTGATGAAGCATCCCTGTCCACAAAGTATCAATCGCATCCCATAACATCATTTCTCTATTAAGCCCAGCGGAAACCTTGTCTGCATAATAAGCACGAATGGTCTTCTTGGCCCTATCCATGGCCTCATACAAATAAGCCATTTTCGGCTTCTCCCCATCTACAAATCTAAAAACCTTTACTATAGGTTCAATAACTAAGCACACTTCTTTTACTTCTTGCCAAAATGTGTCACTGTACACCATTTTTGCAATGGTTCTCCCATCCTGCCTCTTGTTGTATCTACAATCACACCACTCATCAGAAACAAACATTTGCTTCAAGTCAAACTGACATCGAAGAAAAGACTGAAGAGTAATAAAGTTGGTGGCAAAACGTGTGATTGCAGGACGCCGCAACTCCCTGTTTCTAGTGCATCTCTTCATGAGGCTAAGAACAAAAGCATAGTTATATATAAACTTGGGGATGCTCCTAGCATATCAATCACCTCTTTGATGAAGGAGAGTTTCCCCATATCCTCAAGCAACGAATCAATACAATGTGTTGCACATGGAGTCCAGAACAATGTGTGGTGTCTTTCCATAAGCATCTTGTCGGCAACCACATAATTAGTTGCATTGTCTATTATGACTTGCACCACATTCTGCACACCAATCTCCCGTACAAACCCATCTAGCAACTCACTTATCAATGTTGCATCTTTTATATTTGCTTATGCATCCACTAATGTAATAAACATGGAAGCTTTAGGACAATGTACAAAGAAATTTAGAAGGGTCCTACCCTTCCTATTTGTCCAACCATCAGACACTATTATGCATCCAGACACCTCCCATGTTTGCTTCAACTCCGCCAATCTAGAGTTGATGTCCTACTTTTCTGCTTGAATGATTGATCCCCACAACTCCTCATATGTAGAACTTTTGTACCCTGGGCCCACAATAGCAATAGCATCACACATTCGCTGCCAAAATGGATTATTTTTGGTGATGCTGAGAGGTAAGTCACGCTAGCAAAGACACCTCCACATAACTCACTCTACTTCTTGTTTCTCCCTTTTTTTAACAACTAATTTTATGGAAGGTTGTGCTCCATGTCTGGTTTGTGGAACAAAAAAGTATGACCTCCCACTCCCAGTAACATTAGTAGGTGACGTTGTGGAGCCCCTCCCACTACCCTCAACCTCAAACTCGAAAGATCTACCTGCACGTTCAGCCTTGTTTCTTTTTGCCTCTTCTTTCTTTCTATCTTTTTCATCAATTGCTCTAAGATCCTTTTGCATGAGCTCCGCACTAGAAACCATACAAAGCCCAACATCATGTCCAGGGAATCTAGTTAGATGGTATTCAATCTCGTAACCCCTCCTGTCATCTTCGTCCCACACAATTTGCATGATGGATATGTCTGATTTGTCCCACCATCAAGTTCCCCATACTCCCAAAATGGATCCAAGGGCTTTGGTATATTTGTAGTGGATTAATGGACAGCATCAAAATTCAAACCTAGGGCATCAAAGAACAAAAAATTGGCATTAAACCCTCGTACACAAAAAATAACAGCCACCTCATTTTAAATAATATTTTTTTTACTACATTATTCGCAATGAAAAAGGACAATAAGAAGGTGCATAAGAAAGTTTTAAAAAATGATGCTTGTGGTCCAAATATGGAGAAAACCCTTGCATTGGCTCATGGGAATGCAAATCATAGCAAATGGACACAAAAAAAAAAAAAAAGAAAAATGTTGGTAAGCAAAAAGGCAAACAAGCATAACCCTAAATCTATGAAAAGAAATCATTAACATAAGGGTTTTTAAGAACATACCTGTTAATGGAAGAAATGAAATTTGTCTCATTGATCCTAAATTTTGATCCACCAAAAATTTTTGGTTCGTGGTGATAATGGTTGTTTGATGTTCAATCCCTCATTGAAAACCACCACAAAGCTCTTCCCCTTCCTTCTCCAAAACCTACAAAGTAAAATGAGCAAACAAAACTCAAAAAATCAATTTTGTAGCCGCAGCCTAGCTTGCCCAACGATAAATTAGAACGTTGCGCAATATTTTTCCGACATATCGTCGATGTTTTGGAAATATCGCGATATTTTCAAAGTGGAAATATCGTGATATTTCCTCAACACTATCTCGTTTTGCCAAAAATATCTTGATATTTATGAAAATCGGCGATATTATCAACACTGATATATATAACAAATTAGTGTATTATCACACATGCAAAAATGAAATATAGACGAACATTCAAACCTATTAGTATTTAGAAAATAAATCATTTACAATTTTACATCATGATGATACAAATTCAAGCTCACAACTAGTGCATATAACTGAAAATACGGAAACAATGAGGCTCTATGGCCTCTAGAGTCTTGTTACCCACCAAAATGGGTAACTCTATAGGAGAAAACTTTTTTCCCATTCTTCACATCCAGTTGGCTACCCATTTAGTGCCTGACAACCACCACTCGCTGATGATGTGCCATTATATCTCCACCACCTACATCAACTATATGCCTCTCATGAAGGTGGACTTCTGATCAAAAGGTACTTTATGGGTGACCTGGAAGAAAGAGGGTTTTGACTGTCATCTTGTTCCCTCACCTTAAATGGGGAGTTAATCTTTGATCCTTGTCTAATGGGACCTCCCCTAATGGCCCGATGGATATAGGAGAGGCACTACTCAGGAAGCCCTGATTGAGATAGTGTAGTTCTATCTATCCCTATTCCATACCACTTTTCATCATACGTTACAAGCCCTGATCTCACATCCATTCTTCGTGCTCAACTGACAATTGGTTCTCCAGGATTTGGCACCCATACATCCTCAAACCTAGGTAGGGTCCAGAAATTTGCCCTGGGACATTGATGTAGCTAAAAGAAAGAAAAAAGAGCATATCATGGCCACAAAACAAAACAAAATAAAATCAACATGCAAAAGATGGTCAGGCATTAGCACATTGGCAAAAGCCTAGCATGAGCTCTACCTCACTCATTATGGCCATCACTCAGTTTCTGAGCACATGTTGCTCCATTACATCATAAAAGGAACCCTTGCATGTCCCAACCTCAATGAACAATGAAGTGACTCATCCTTAAGGGGTAATACAATTGTTATACATCATTCAAAGCAAGCTTTGACACTTTGAGCTACAGTAGTAATACAAAGAAAAAATCAAGCAAGAGTAAAAGGCACACAAGAGGGATGGAAAAATAAAGAGCAAGATGGTAACTCATGAATCCACGATTGCTCCCTCCTCACATTTATACACTCAAGATGTAAATCCCCATCATGTTGGTCCCTTTGACCATGGCACTTGGCCTTCTTCTCCCCTCCATACCATCATTATTATTCACTAACAACTATCAATTGAAGGGTGGACTAAGGAAATGTTACTTCCCCTTGGGCGCTGGAAACAACTAATAGGGTTGCACTTTAGCCACTCCTACCTAGGGAGGAAATGCCATTGCGAGCTCAAGGCCTTGATTTTGGAAGGGAATCCTTACTTGAAGTATTAAATATCCCATTACATTCAAGCTTGGTTCACTTAAATGCAATAATGATTATTGTCCTTGATGGCTGGTTACTTTCACTAGAATTTATGTTGTGATTGTCACATGGTTCAACAGCCCATGTCTTGGGCACCTTACCCACAGGTGCCCAGGCCATTAGAGAAGTATATTGGCACCCACAGGTGAAGCGTTGAGAGCCTCTAGTCTCCGAGCAGCAATTGCACATCACATATGAACCTAGGCACCTCCTGAATGCAAGATGTTTTTCCACTTTGCACTACATTTGATGTTTCTTCAAGATGATACACTTGGACCCAACATGCACCCAGGTCGGCCTTAGCACCATATGATGGATGGCAGTTGATTCAGGGCCCAAATGAGGATGGTCTCACCTTCAAAGACTCGAGAGGGCTAGTTGTTGAAGAATGTAACTAGTGTCAGTCTTCATAATTGTATTTGAGTCATGATGTAATACATTTGTCAAAAGAAAAATAAATAAATTTTGTTATGAAAGTAATTGACTTATTAAAGCATGGGTTTCATGGTTGGGTCAATGTTTTTATAGGTCAAAGTCTCCATTGAAGACTTCTAGGGTTTGTCTTGAGTCATTAAAGTCATTGTTATTTTTATTAGACCCTTCTTGGGCTTTTGTTCCATGTAAAAATAATTATTTTTGAATAAAAATGGTCATTTGTCACCTCCACACCAAGTCAGCCCTACCCTCATCAAGTCGGTCTGTGTTTAGGGCAATTCAACCTCACAAGAAGCCTATATATTGAGCAACTCAACTTTGTTTGGACAGGATCATCTCAAGTTCGATCTCTAAGCAGTAGCAGAAAAAGTGTCAAATTGCTTGAGAAGGAGGAGAGAAGTTGGGAAGAAGAAAATAGAGTTTTTGGGCTACCTTTCCCTCACACATGCGAAGATTCTAGGCTGAAGTTGGGGCCAAAATTTTGTTTCTGTTGCAGGCCCGAAGTTCTCAAGCTAGGGGACAAAATTTTGATCTAAAGTTGCACTTTGAAGAGCTAACACTTGGAAGCTTGAGCAAAGGACATCTACTAGGAGGAAGGGCTGACTTGGTGGAGGAGGAAGGTTTATTGGTCCAAGGTCTTGGTCTATTTCATTTTGAATCTACTGAAGGAAGAGTTTTTTACTGTGTTTTCCCCTATATAGGGGTTTTAGCCCTGGCTAAATACCTATGTCTGGTGTACTTGATCTTCGTGTTTTGGTTTTGGTAATTGCTTGATAAAACTAAGATAAAAGAACAACAATAACAAAAAAATAATAATAATAATAAGAACTCAAAGAAATCACAAGTAATTATCATCAAGAGAAAATATTTTTGCCTTTCTTAGACTTGCTTCTCTGGATTCCCTTGACATCGTTGGGTGAAGGCAATTGGAATCTAGAATCTTGTTTCCCTATGTGTTCTTGGGCAGAGAGGAAGCCTCTAGATTCCCTGTGCATTCTTGGGTGGAGACTTACTTCTCTGTATTCCCTTGACATCCTTGGGTGGAGGCAGTTGGCTTTGGATTCCCTGTTTGTGCTTGGGTGGAGAAGGAGCCTCTGGATTCCTTGTCTATTTTTGTTTGGTTGTCATTATGCAATTGGCCTCTGGATTCCCTATGCATTATTTGACTACTGATAGGTTGGTGGGTGGAGGAAGGAGGTCCTTTGGAGTCCATGTTTCTGTTGGCAGTTGGTGTTTTCATCCCTTAAGCAAAGCCCCTCAGTGTCTAGAATCTATCTCAGGGGTGACAACTACAAGTGAGCTTGGTTGCAGATGTCTATGGTTGGGTGGAGAGTCCTTGTCCCAAGCTCAATTGCCCTGAAAATTACAAGATAAGTATTCTTGTGTAATTATTTAAATGTTAATGAATTTATGTTGCATCTCTGGTTGAAATGGTGTTTATAAATGTAATGAACATGTGGTTGCATTTCTGGACTGAAATGGTGCATACAACTGCAATGAACATAGATTGTGTTCCTGTCATCCACAGGAATGATTAAATGCTAAAAGCATTGAAAGAGTCCATAAGGACATGAACCAAACTATGATAGTGTTTAGCATAAGAACCCTTTTTATTACAATCAAAAGATTACAGTGGAAACAACCTGTTTGATAGGGTCTGTGTGCATATGCAGGTTACGAGCCTGTGTTATAGTTGTGTGGCATTGTGTTAATGCTGAGGAGTACTCCCTCTCTTAGCTAGAACAATCCTGTAGCCACTATGAGTTTGTAATTTATGGTGGTAGTGTGTTTAAGCATTAGGGGGGACATGGTGACCCTTGTTGGCAAGTTCCTCTTGTTCCACTGGTTTAAATGATAAAATGAAGATTTTGGGGACTGGGTCTGTGGAGGGAAAATCCTTGTTTTCTATGTTAATCAGTCCTCTTGCAAATGTGTTATTTATTCGTGATTACAAGTGATGTGTTGGGCTGGGGTTGGTTCTCATGACCAGAGTTGGAAGTGTCGTCTTGTGTTGGCCATGGTCAAGACACACAGCAAAATCGTCGTCGAGGCCAGAAGTTATGCCCTTGCAAACGTAACTGGGACCATGGGCAAAGGCCTTGGGGCACAACCCATGTGCCCAAGCGCCGTGACCGGAGGGCGGGGACATGCTCCATCGAATGTCAGAGATATTTTAGATCAAACAGCAGAGGTGGGGTTGCGACACCCCCTCCCTCCCAAGTGACGTCAGTAGGAGTTGGGAAAGAGGGGTGGCGGGGGCGGCGCAATAGGTCTTGACCGTCGGGATGGGCAAGATCAATGCAGAGCATTCGATGTAGGCCTCGTAACCTTAAACCGGAACCCTGATCGCGCCACCCACATGATGAGTAACCTTCGGGCATGTTAGCCCGATGCGAATCCATAGATCTCTAAGAAAACGAATGGAATTCATTAGATCAGTGGGATATTTAACCCTGTTTGGTGGGAAGTGCGCGGGTGGGGACCGTCGAAGCAGGGTGACATGGCGGGCTATTATTGGCGCGAGGGCATGGAGGTGGAACCCACCTTAAGTCGGAGCAGTGTTGCGAGGGAGCACCCCCCCCCCCCTCTTCAATCCTGTTCCCAATCCCGCGCTCCAAGCAAGAGTGACTCGGGAGCCACACTCCCGGGGAAATTAAAATAATAAAAAAAATAAAAAATAAAAAAATAAAATAAATAAAATAATATCTCGCTCCTGCCTATCCGAATCGAATTGGGGATCGTCGCTCCGGGAGCAGTCGGGGAGCGACCACTCCCGGGACTACAAAAATCGCTCCCAACGAATGAGCGACGCCCAAAAAAATTTCACGCGAATAAAATAAAATAATAATAATAATAATAATAATTAATTAAAAATTTAAATTTAAACCAAAAAAAAAAAATAATAATAATATGTTGATTAACAACAATAACAAAAGCAATGGTTGGAAAAAATAAAGGGAGGGAAGGGAAGAAGGGAGCAAATATAAATAAACCCTCCCTCAAATGAATTTCATTATTTTAGAAATTGAGAGAGTGAGAGCAAGAGAGAGCAAAAGAGAGTGAATGAGAGTGAGAGCAAGAGAGAGCAAGGAGCAAGGAGAGAACAAGGAACAAGGAGAGAACAAGGAGCAAGGACTTGCAAGGGGAGATTGGAAGCCAAAGAGGTAGGCTCTATTCTAGCAAAAAAAAATTAATGTTCATTCCTAAATAAATAAATAAATTTTTTTCTCCCATTCCCATTCTAATTTTTTGCACATTCAAAACTTCAAATTTCAAACATCATGGTTATATTTCTTGGCATTTTCTTCTTCTTGGTTCCTTTGTTGGTTATTATGGTGTTTGAGAGTAGAAAAATGAGCGTTGAAAATGAAGAAGGGGATGAAGAAGTGGGTCATAATGAATTTGATGAAAACCCTGGAGAGGAGCTATAAGAGTGTGAACATGAGTCTAAAAAAAATAAACAAGACCAAACTCCATTGTGGAAATATGTTAATAGCCTGAAACAGGGAAAGGGGGTGGATCCACTAAATTTCATTGCCCCCATTGCAACAATAATTACACAAGTTCATACACCCGTGCCAGAAAGCACCTCTGCGAGAAAAGGCCATGGAATGGAGATAAACAAATAGGAATCAAAACTTGTACAAGTGTGTCAGCAGCAGATAGAGCCAAATACATAAGGGAAGAGGAGGAAGCCTAATACAAATCTAAAAAATCAAAGGGTTTCTTTGAACCAAGCTCACAATCACATTCACAAAGAACTCCTTCAGCATCCTCCCAAGGCAGTGGATATGGAGGCACAGGGTCACCAAGTTTAAGGCGTAGAAGCATATCAGATTTCCTTGATGAAGGGTGTAGGAATGATGTGGATTCAAAAGTTTACAGGTTTCTCTATGCATGTGGGATACCATTCAATGTTCTTTGTTCACCTTATTGGCATGAAATGGTTTCTGCCATAAATGATGCCCCTAAAGGATACAAGAGCCCTAGGTATGACAAGGCTAGAACCGTTGGACTTGATCATGAAAAAGCAAAAATATAACATTCTTTGAGTAGGATGACAAATTCTTGGACTGAGCATGGGGTGTCCATTGCATCTGATGGATGGACAAATGTAAAAGGCAAACCATTGATAAGTGTTCTTGTTGTGTCTGTTAGTGGTGCCATCTTTCTTTCAGCATATGATTACTCAGAGAAGTTCAAGACCAGTATCAACATTGCAGAACCATTACTTGAAACAATTGACTGTATTGGGCCATACGATGTCATCCAAGTCATCACTGATAATGCTCCTAATTGTGAGGCAGCGAGAGCAATTATTGAGGATAAATACCCCAACATATTTTGGTCTTGATGCATGATATTGTTAAGAACAAAAACCAACAATACAAATGGATTGATGATTTGTACAAGAAAGGCAAAGAAATGATAAAATTTATTACAAATCACAGCAATACCCATGGCCTTTTCCGCAGTCACTCAAGATTGGAGTTGTTGAAGATTGCAAGGACTAGATTTGGTAGTTATTACCTCACCTTCAGGCACCTTTTGAAGGTAAACGAGTCATTGGCTAGCATGGTAACAGGTCCACACTGGCAGGTATTAAAGGAAAGGGCTATAAATGCAGCTGACAAGCAAGGTTTTGAACAGGTGGAGGAGACCGCTCTTGATGGTATGTTTTGGGCACGTGTGAGGCAAGTATTGGAATTCACCAAGCCCGTTTATCGCATGATTCGGTTTGCAGATATAGATAAACCAGTGATTGGGGAAGTGTATGAGCAGATGAATACCATGTTGGGGCAAATAAAAGATATTGTTCATTAAAATGATCCCAACTTGTATACACTGATTCACAATTGTGTGTGTACACGGTGGGATAAACTTAATGTTCCACTAAATGCCTTGGCGTATATCCTTACGCCAAAATACTACTCTGCATCTTAGTTGGGCCAACCTGCACCAGGGGGTGGGGTTAGGGTCAAACCCCATAGAGATGAAGAGGTATCTACAGGATATTTACAAGCATTAGACAAGTTGATACCTAACAGGGAGGAATGTGCTAGTCTGCGTCTTGAATTAGGCAAATACTTCAGTTGCACTGGTTTGTTTGGTACCTTCCATGCAATGGAAGATAGAGATAGATTTGATACTCTCACATGGTGGGAAGCATATGGCGGCCAAGGACTTTTACCAAAATTGGCAAAAAAAAGTTCTCTCACAGGTTGTAACTACTTCTTCTGCAAAGAGGTGTTGGAGCACCTACAGTTTCATACATAATATGAAAAGAAACAGACTCGATGAAAACCGGGCAGAAACCTTGGTTTATGTGCACTACAACCTGAGGTTATTGAGTCATTACTATGATCGGGCTTATGGGGATCCAACATATAAAATTTGGGACAACCACCCAAAGGATGATAATTTGGAGGATGGCACTATACATCTTGAAGAACTGGAAGCAGAACTTATGAGAGAGGAAGATGAAGCAACAACCATGCCACCTCCACCATCTAGTAGCAGTGCTTGAGTTCCAAGTCTTGTTCCTTTGATGTCGCCGCCTCCATCTACACCCTCACGTGGAGGGCATGTGCCCTCTGGTTCTGGTCGTCGGTCTGTGCGGGAGGAGACTCCTAGAAGACCACCACGACCTGCTCATACATCAAACACTTCTCGTGCCAAGGGCCACATGAAGTAGTAGATAATAGATTTACAGTTTACTTGTCTTTTCTAGTTTCTAGTAGTTTTCATAATTGTTGACTCTTTCATATTTATTATGATATTTTTTGTAAACTATATATGACAATTTAAGTTTGAAGTTTGAAGTTGGCAATTATAACTCATTGGTAATGAATTATGAATATGATGCTTTGTGAAAGTTGTTTCATTTCATTTCATTTCTTGTTAGATATTATTCCTTGTAATGGTTGAACTTAGCTTACAAGTACAACTTTGGTGACCAATGATGATAAATGTTATATATTGAATTTTCAATTTTGAAATCTTGAAGTTGAAACTTTAAGATTGATGAATCATGATTCATGAGACTCTATGTTGTATGTTACTAACTTGCGGACATGGTTGATGAAGATTATAACTTCTAGATGATTGTTGTTATATGGTTCAATGATCAATCTATGTTTTTCTATCTTTTTTATATCTAATTCATCATTCTACATGTTTTTGTTGACATATATGTTTCAAAATATAAAAAATACATATATTATATAAAAAACGCTCTGACATTCGCTCTCGCTCCCAAGTAACATTGAGTCAGAGGTTGTGGGTCAGAACCAGCTATAAAAAAGAAAATGTGCATGGTGAGAGTCGACCCTGACTAGGTTAGAGGTCAGGGGTCGAGACCTCAGCGTAGATCGGGAGTCAGGGGTCGAGCCCAGAAAAAGTGACAATTGCACTCTGCAGACAAGGCCGACCCCTACTAGTCTATGAGTTCGACTACCACATGGGCCAATGGTGGGCTGCCACATGGTAGCCAACTGATGTGGCAATGTAAAGTGGGGTCCAACTTTGAGAGACCATAGATCGGATTAAGGCAAAAATTTTATATCACCGGAATCGCCTCTACGAGATGAACGCAATGGTGATGGTTATTCTAAGTTTAGAAGAGTTTGAGAAATTTGTATACCCATTTTTATAACAGTAACTTGAAGATTGGGTTTGCATAGTGACCACCTCTTATCTTGGGAATTGGGTAAGGGGTATTGTTACAAGAACTTCACATCTTCTCACTTCAGAACTTATCACCAAAGGCACCTAATTGCTTGCAGATTTTAGTGGAGAACATATGCCAATATATAGTTGTACTAATATGCAAAAAGACACACCTTTTGAGTGAGCCAACTTGTCATCCTAGAGGGCCGACTTGGCTTCTTGAGGTGAACTGACCCAAAATACATTTGGAAATTTTTTTTTTCTTTCTCTTTACAAAAAGTCCAAATAGGACTTTGACTCAACAAATCCTAGAAGCATGAAGAACATGCTTAACTAATGAAACAATAACAAAAATTATTTTTCCTCTTTTTTCTTCTTTATGCTTTTTACATAAAATACATAATGATACAAGTATAATGATAATTACGAAGAGCGAACCTAGTTACACTTTTCAACAGTTCACATGAGACCTTAGGAATACTCTTGAAAAGTATATAATATATATACACATGCATATCATTCTATTAAGGAGGTTGAATTTGTATTTTAACAAGCATTGTTTGTGGAGTGGTTCATTCCTTAAGTAATTGTTGGTGTTTCCCTACCTTAATTGCATTCTCTATCTCCTTGCTCATTTTACATATTACAAATCTTACTAGTGGTATCAAAGCTTCAAGGTGGGTGAAAGAATTTCCTTTTCCTTCTTTTTGTAGAATTGGAGCCATTCTTTTCTCAGATGTATTGAGAACGACTTTCTATTAGTGCAACCAATTACATTCAGACTGGCGCTATTAGATGCAGAATTTGATGTTATTTCTGACATGGGGTCATAATAGCTATTCTAAGCCATATTGAGGAAGTTATGGGCATTTTAAATCTAGCCTCAAAACCCCAATGGAACCAAATAACAGTTGGAACAAATTTTTATTGGTGTGTCCAATAACCTTTGGATCAGTGCCATTAGAAGCAACATACGACACCATTTCTGAAGTGGGGTCATATAAAGATTTTGAACAATATTGAAGAAAGTTAAAACACTTTTAAATCTCAGCCTCGAACAGACTGGCGGAAACATATTACAGCTAAACCAATTCTTTACTGGTGTGGCAGATTACTTCTGGAACTATTCAATTAGCAACAGAATTTGAAGCCATTTCCAGATTGGGGTTATAATAGCAATTCTGAGCAATATCAAGGAATTTACTACCACTTTAAAGTTGCACTATTGCAACCTCAAAAACCCTAGCCACATGAAGGAGCTCCAATGAATAATAAATTATTTTTTCAACACCCTAGTTCAATTTCGGGGTTTTTAAATGGAAGATGCATTTAATAGGAATATTTTATGGTCCTAATATATTGAAGAACACAGAAATAGATTTAAGTCGAAATCTCCAACTGACTGGAAAAACACTCTATACTTTAATGTAAGGGTTAATGCTACCCCCTGGGAGAAGTAAAACTTTCCGATGAAGAATTTAGTAAAATATTTTAGGCAAGTGGTCTCAAGTAAAAGTTCAATTTCGGGGTTTTTAAATGGAAGATGCATTTAAGAGGAATATTTGATGGTCCTAATATATTGAAGAACACAGAAATCGATTTAAGTCGAAATCTCCAACTGACTGGAAAAACACTCTATACTTTAATGTAAGGGTTAATGCTACCCCCTGAGACAAGTAAAACTTTCTGATGAAGAATTTAGTAAAACATTTTAGGCAAGTGGTCTCATGCAAAAGAGAAGGATCACGAGAGTCGTAGGGTTTATTTTCATTTGAAAATTTCTAAGTTCATAGATGAATTCAGTGGGAGGAGGTTATTTCCATAAACCCTAGCAGCAAGCACAATTTCATCAATATTGATTTGGCTGAAAGATTGTAAATCCCGGCAAAGCATATCCAGAGCACAAAGGTTCAGGGGCGAGAATGTTCAGATTTTTTAGGATTTGCATATTGCTATGGATAATATATTTGCTTTCAATTTTTTATGCTATCGAGATGGATGATATGGATATATTTTTTAATATCTTTGGATGAATTTTTGTACAAGATAAAACCACACTACAATATTTCCCTTCTTAAAAAAACAATACCTTGAGGCAGAACATGAATAAGTCATTATATAGAAACCATTTGGAAAACCTACTTACAAATATTTAAAAAAAAAAGGAAGAAGAAGAAAGAGTCCAGAATGAATGAAAAGAATCCGTGGAAGCCCCATGAAGAACCTCAACAAGGGCATAAAATGGAAGAGTGTGAAGAAAGAATCTATGGAGCACCATACATCAAAGGAACAGCAAGTTGAAGAGTCAAAGAAAGCAAAACAAATAGCAAGGGTTATGGCATATTGACACCCACATCATTGTGAGAAGCAACATTCGTTAAGGTAAGACCTACCATGAAACTACATGAACCAAAAAAACTCCCAACATAGAGGTACATAGAGATATAAAAGCAATAAGCGAAGGACAAGAAGGACGAAGGAGGCCGAAATCTCTCTTTTTTTTCTCTCTCTTGCAACTTGCACATGTGGATTAGACTCTCTCTCTATGGTTCGCATTTCTTTGGGGCAACTGTTGTAGGGGGGCGAAATTTCTAGGTTACTAGGGCAATTGTTGCAAGGCCTAAATTTCTCGGGCAACTGGCTATTGTAGGAGGGCTGAAATTCTAGGTCAGATAAGCAGAGCAAACTGCAGGGTTAGATTGGGTGACTTGACTTGGAGGAGAAGACCAAGTTTGACCATAGGTCTAGGTGTGTCTCTCATTAAACAAAAAGAATTTCTCTATTGAAAAAGGTTGTTGGTTTTTCCCCTTGGTGGGTTTTCCTAGGGTAATTTTGTCTTCTTTTGTGTGTTGTGATCTATACCATTCCATTATTCTTTGTGGTTGAAAATCAACAATGAAGAGGTTGGATTTGTATTATAACAAACATTGTTCGTGAAGTGATTCCTTCCTGAAGGAGTAACTGTTAGAGTTGCCCTACCTTAAGGTATTCTCTAGATTCTTGTGTTAATTTATGATGCGGATTCATTTTGCATATTAAAAATCTTGCAGTTTTAGCCCACTTGTTAAGACGATAACTTCCAACCAGTCATCAAGAATTCAAAATACATTGAAATGATAGACCTTTGTCTTACAAATGCATATGCTCAACACTGAAAACAAAACCCTATCTCAAACTAGGGAACTTGTGTAATCATGAAGAATAGTTGACATGAGCCCCTAAGAATGCTTGTGAGGGAGTATATTGCATTATCATTGTATAAAAGTTGGATTTGTATTGTTGGAAATACTGAAAGGGGGTGAATCAGTATTTCTTAACAATTAGTAACTTAGATATAAGTCTTTTGGATTAATCACATCGTTAGGATTTGGTCGACGTTTCAAACCAACTAATGTGGTAACTTATTAATCTTTTCAAATGATTAGTTATTTGTCAGCAGTATTCAAAATAGTAAATAAGCAATACACAGTGAACACAAAGACTTTTAGGTGGAAAACCCCCTACAGGTCAAAAACCATCAAACATTTTTCTAATAAGTTTTTTAAATCTTCAGCTCCAATTGAAAAGAAAGTTACAACTCTCTAAAACTCTAGAAAAGCATTTTTCTCCAGCATCCACTGAAAGGACACCCCAACACCGTAGGTTTTATCAGTACTCAGCTGAAAGGATGCTCCAATGCCCAAGAAAACTCCAACTTGCCCTATCACCACCCTAACACCCTGAAAATAACAAAAATTAATTACAAAAATTGTAGACTCTCGTACCAGGGGCAATGATCCACTTACAATGATATATAATGATTTTTCCTTTGATTGACCAAAAACCTAGACCTAAAGCCCATGATCCAACACCAAACTTTGTACCAACCTCTATGACCCAATGACTTTTACACAGCCTGTACAAAAATTGTCTTTACAAGGTTTTACAAGACTCTGAACTTACAGACCTTACAAATGCTTTTGATGTTGCTGATAATGAAATTTGGAGTGATTTCTGCTTTTATTGTTCCGTCCTTGATGATGTCGCTTCTATTCTCACTGATGTTACTTGATGAAGTTGTCTTATCAAAACTGAAACTGTCCTTACTGTTGTAGAGAATGGTGAAATTGTTGATGTTGTTGTAACAAAATGATGAATTCCTGGCCTTTCAACTTCTCTCAAGGACTGAGTAATATCACTGCTACTATAACACTTATGTATCTTAACTGCTGTAGAATATGTCACCAACTATGTCTTGTTTACTGCATAACCCTTCTTCTTGCAAAATACGAAAGCTGCCAGCTTGACTGTCGTAGAATTCAAATTGAATACTGTCACTGAGATGATTTGGTGCTTCAATCATCCTTCTTATAATGCCATCAGACAAAATACATCAAACTTCTTAAGTCTTCATCACAGCTATCAGGCTCGGGACAGGATACAACTGTAATTTTTCCAGAACAGGTTGCATGTAATGTCGGTTTAAGGTCCTCAGACAAGTCAGCTTCTTTAGGCATAAAAAATATATTTATATGTGCAGAAGCATGTCACTGTCTGGCAAAAGTGAAGGTCATCATCTCCTTCAAAATAGGCGTGAGTCACTCTTGAAGTACTTGGTTAGATCCACTACAAAGTAGCTAAATGAGACCGCAGAGATAGCTCCAATTAATGAACAAAAATATGCCAATCACAGATTTGAGAGCCAATTTACTTAAGTAAATACTGCCTTGCCAAAAACGAGCCAGATTTGTCTTCAGTTATTAATCTGCATTCTCTTTAGGGTTTCAATGAAGTCTTGTATGGAATAAAGACTTTGATTACTCAACTAGCCCTCACCTTAGTGAACCGAGACCCTCTTTTTCATGCTCAAACAATCCGCAAAGGTGAATTACTTCTTCACTGGCCTTTAAGATAGCCTTGCTGTCCTTCAGAATCCAACGAATGGAGATTTCTCTCTTGTAGCCACAGAAGTGAATAACTTTTTCTTGATGAGGTCAAGACATAAACTGCTAAGAAATAGACCTGCAGCCTTGCCCTTCAAGCTACAGGACGCACAACATCTTATTGTTTTCAACCTTCAGGATGTAGCATATAATTGGACGTCAAAACACAAAATAATTGCTCAGACAAATGCGCTACTGAGGGCCATGAATTTACAATAAAGTCTTATACCTGCAATTGAAACGATGCCCAATGAATCACCCAAAACCAAATGAAAAACTAAACCCTAACCCACCTAGTGATGTCTGCGTTATTGCTCCTCTAGGGTGGCCGAAAATTTCAAAGAGTGTTATCAAAACATCATACATTAAATGCTTATCTTTGAAGGTGCATTAGACATCTTTTTATAGAAAAGGCTTGGGCTAAAGAGGGGCTTCAATAGTGAACGTTAGAGGAGTCTTAGGAGGAATAAACTTTGATGCCTTGAATCCTAAGCAAGGAAGACCGCTAGCTCATGGTGGATAGATTTAGGCTCTTAATTAATGAGAGACACATTTTATGGTTGCTAAATAGTTTTGACACCCCTCCTTAAGATGATTTCTCCATTAATCACGATAAAGAACCCTCACTCTTGCTGTCTAGTGGTCAACAAATAAAAGAGTGCCATGTCACCACCCCTTGGGGTTTTAGCCCAGTAACTGGGGTCTCCAACTTTACTCTCAAACCGTGAAGAACTATGTGGCGTGCCACATATCACCAGAAACATCTTTCTAAGGACAATCCAACTAAAATGATCTGGACCCAAAAAATCATGAATTGCCATGTCATATTCATCAACAAAAGTGGGGCATCTCCTGGTGCTGCTTGGGTTGACACCAATGACTATCACCTATCAACATGTATTGTAATAGACAATGCTTCCTGAAGAAGTAAGTGTTGGTGCTGCGCTCCCTTATAGGTATTCTCAATATTTTTGTGTTGATTTATTGTGTAAGTTCATTTTGCATATTGAGAATCTTGCAGTGTAAGCCCACTTCCTAAGACTTCCAACTAGTCATCAAGAATTCAGCATACAGTGAGATGATAGGCCTTTGCCTTATGAATGTGTGTGCTAAACGCTGAAAACACAACCCTCTCTCAAACTGCAAAAACTTGAACTTGCATTGCTTAACCCTGTAGCTATTTGCATAAAATTACATTGGTTACCTCTATAACATTTATCATTGTTTTCACGGGAAACATTTAAACATTTATCTTATTGTCCAACTGACCTTTTAAACAAAATCTGTTGTGTAAACATGAGGAAAAATTCACTTTCCATGAGAATTTTCACACAAAACCACTTCTAAACAGACCTGAAGCATTGCCTTTTGGCAAAAATTTCCACTGCTGGTTTTAAATAGCTTTTCTTGACAAAACTAGGGATAAAAATTATTTGCATACTTCAGATAGCATATTGTTTCTTGTTTACTTCGGATAGCTCTCCTCTGAAATAATTACTGCATTATAGCAGTTAAGTGGAAGATAAGATATGCCCTAAAAGGTAAACAGTATAAACCTTACCATGCACAACAGTTTTGAACAATATCGAATCTCTTTTCGGACAACAGTGCAAGTATGGCCGCGTCGTTCGGAGAGGGTGAATTTCAACCAGCCATCAAGATTTGAGTTATTATAAACTCGTATCACAAGCTTGCACACTGTGAATGAATTGTACTTCAGAATGAAAACAGAGCATTCCTCATACTGGGAAAGCAGAACTCGAGTTTTCAGTGCTTGACATTGTGGGTACTCGCCTAAATTTGCACCGAAATTCTTGAACTACTCCCCATTTGCCTGCTTTCCGAAGTGCTTGCTCAACGAGATCTAAAGTGTAAACATGAGGAGAAGAACCTCTTTCCAGCATTTTCTTCACTTTCTGGTAAGCTGCCTCCCAGTCGCCAGCCTTACAGTCATTGTGTATATGTAAAGACTCCATTTTAAGCAACAACTTTTCAGCTATATCAATCTTCCCTGTTTTTCTCAGAAGGCCATCAACTAGATTAAAGGTGTGAGAGTGAGGAGACCACCCCAATCCTAGAAGCTCATTCAGTAAAGTCGAGGCTGCTTGCCAATTATCTGCTTTACAGTGAGCGTGGATCAGCGCCGTATATGTGACATTGTTAGGAAGGCCGCGTTTCTTCTTCATCATATCAAAATAGTTGTCCGCATCCCTCAAGTTCCCAGCTCTACATAGAGAACTGATTACAAAATTATACATGAGAACATCCGGTTTTGCACCGTCCAATATCATCTGAGAAAATATGCCAGAAGCCTCACTACTTCTTCCTATTTTGAACAAAGCCTGTATAATTATGTGATAAGTTTGCCCGTCACGTCTCAGTCCTCTGTCAGCCATGAGGCCAAAGATCTTCAAAGCAAATTCAACCTTCCTTGATCTGCAAAGCTCTTCAAGGAGCATGTTCATAACAAAAACACTAGGGAACACGCCCAAATCACTAGTTTTCCAAAAAATACCTACGGCCATGTCCAAATAATTTTTGCTCTTAAGATTTGGAACCAAAATATCAATGGGAAGAGTTGAACTTGAACCCTTGACCTTCACATTACTAATACTAACAGAACCCTGTTTCATGTTTGCTGCACACAACTCCCCGATGAGATTATTGACTGCAGTTCTAGTAGGACTAACCCTAACCATTACCCCATCACCCTGCATTTCATCAAAAATTATCATGGCTTCCTCTACTCTACCAATCTTGCACAAACCAATAATAACATTACTGTATGAATAAGTATCCGGGGAGTCCATTTTCTCAAAAATCAATAAACCCTTTTCAACACAGGAAACCATATGCTCTCTATTAACAGCAGACGACTTGCATAGAATATATAGGACATTATTGAAAACCAGATTATTGGGCTTAACATCATATTTTTTCTCCATCTGTTCGAATACCAACAAGGCCTCATCAATTCTTCCTGCCCTGCCCAAATACCTTACAGCAATCGAGACAGTCCGGGGCGTCACAAGGCCGCTTCTCTCGGCAGACATTGTCTTCAGCAGACACTTGAGATCGTCAAAGAGCTTTCTTCTGCCCAGAAAATCTGCCATGTAATCCACCACTATATTGTCGTGCCGATACCCATTTCGGTTCCCTGCCCACGAGAAGAATTGCAGAGCTCTGTCCCTACCTATCCGCCTGTAATTTTTCAAAACCCCTAAGACTATTTCAGGGGTTAAGTTGAAACGTAATCGCCTGAGAATTGAATGGATTTTGCTGTTGCCTTGGTTGGCTTCCTCAGATAACAATGTGCAGATATTCTGTACTTGTGGAGCGCAGTACCGTGGAACTTGTGCCCATTCTGGCAAGCGATCTCCTTCATCTTCTTCGGTTTCTTCTTCTGTGAAATCCTCTATTTCGTTATTTTTAATCGATGTTTTATAGGGTTTTCGATCTCTCGGAGTTCTCGTTGGTTGCTCGCGCAAGCGAGCGTGATCCCGACTTTGAAATTTGAGATATCCGTGGGAAGAAAATAAACGGGGAAGAAATAGCTCATCAGGAATTGGTTTGGGATCTGTGTAAGCATGGTGGCTGCAGGAATATAATTGATTGATGCAGAAAGGAGATCGAGTGGCAACAGAAGCGAGAAGTGCTTTGAAAACTCGAGAGCGATCCATTCATGGTGCATTTCTATGGAACAAATAGATATTCCAAATTGGCCACAAGCACATATGAACTCCGTGGCACAGGGGCAAGCATGGGTCAGCATGATTTTAATTAAATAAGTACGTCTATGTATGATTTTAGTCCGATGTGATTTTTAATTAAATTGGTACAGATTTATCTTAAATTTAGATCGAATGAGCGGAGCAGTGTTTTTACTTAGCCAATTTTGTTATTAATAAATATTATTTAAATATTTTGTAAAGTTATTTAATAGGAACAAAATTTCAATTTTGATAATGGATGGACAAAGTTATACATCGCACTGCGGGCTATAGAATGAGCTTCTTAATCAATATTATTTAAATATTTTGTATAGTTATTTAATTTCTTTCTTTTTTTAATTTGGTTAATATGAACAAAATTTCAACTTTGATAATGGATAGACAAAGTTACACATCATACTGCCCTGTAGAATGAGCCTCTTGGCTCAATAAGTAAATATATAATGATTTTACACATATCTAAATTTGATGACAATAATGTAATTTTAAGGTTAAGTCATTGATGTTTAGATTTCTTTGTTTGTTAAATAGTTTTTTTTTTTATTTTTTTAAGTCTAAATCCTAGAAAATTAATTTGAAGAAGAAGAACAAGGTGTATGAGAACTCGTTGTTTTGTGAATCATGGGCCTATCTCCATGTAACCATTTGATTGTCGAAGTGTATGGAAGCACAATTATTCACTTAGCAAATAAGTTAATAGTGTTAGACGATTATCTAATTAGCATTGAATGTTGTGGTGGACGTTATATAGGTTATTTGATTTTAATTGCTTTTAAATTTGATGGTCTATATTCTACTAGCAAAAATATTTAATTCAAAAAGTACATGTATAATGATTTTATAGCAAATTTAATATTGATTATGCAAATAAGTCAATAGTGCTATGATTATCCACACAACATTGAATGTTGTAGCAAGTGATACATAGATTATTGGATTTGAATTGCTTTCAAATCCAATGTCCTACATGCCACTTGCTACAACATTAAATGTTATGTAACTAGGTGAATAGACACAACCATGGATTATATAGCTCACTCAAATTAAGAAAGATGACAATATACACATATGCATGCTTAAAAGAAATATTCAACAACTTTTAATAAAATGAAAAATGAAGAAAAAACACGAATTATTCTTTGCATTTCCTTAAAAAAGGATACAAAATATTTATTATTAAACTATGACAGTTAGCCTCAATGCATGTTACAAAGGCTAAGAATTGTTCATCAACCTTAAATGTCTAGGGTATTTATAATGACAATTGTTTTTTTTTAAGTTTTCTTAGAAACAAGGATTAAACATTGAGTAGTTTTTTTTTTTTTTGGAAGCAAGCGTCGTTCCTTCTAATTCATTAAATCAAAAGAAAAATACATATTGTACATAAGACCCGATCTTTTACAAGAATTCGGGAAAAAGAAATCCCTGCCAATGACCAAAACCCTCCAAGTTATTACAGTAATTACCTAAGTTTTGAGAAATAAACGTGGAAGGTCTGCTAGAGCTCCCATCCACACTTCCGGAACACACATACTTCTCAGAGCCAACATACCACCAAGGATACCCCGACCGTACCAGTTCCACACACCACGAAAGAGGAAGAAACGTGCCAAACCAGAAGAAAGGAAAGGGCCAACCTGGCCCCACCAAGACCAACACGTTTGATCCCAACCGTTGATCCTGGCTGCTGAATCCAACGGGCAGCAAACATATCGCCTAGTCTTACACGACAGAGAGATAGTGTGTGATCGAAGGCGGTATCAAAGTCAACCCACTTACCACTTGTAACAATCTCAATGGAATCACTCCTGAAACTGCGAAACCATAAACCGCTTATGTGACTCATAATAACCGGAAAACCCACCATGCCATGGTTTTCAAGCCCGAGAGCAGAAAGGTAGAAAATCCGGCTGCCGGAAAAACGGACCACATATTTTGATCATTCTTGCTGCAGACTCTGATACTATGCTTGTTTGGGATACGACCAGGCAACTTGACTGCCAAAGAACTGAGAACCACGATCAACTGAGTCTAGGATAAAATGAGACCAAATTTGGCTTGCCTTTCTACTAAATACATACTGAAAGGTTACAAAAGTTCTAACTGTAGAAAATCAATTCATGCTAGTCAACCTGGCTTGATATCTAAACACTTATGCGTCTTCTGCTGCTAGTTCATCACAGAGAACCTTTAAACAGTTTTGAGGTATCTCTTGCCACTTTTTCGCCAATCCGCCATCAGCATTGTTCACCCCATGGTTGGCCAGAAGGTCCGCTAGTTTATTGGCCGAACATCGAACATGGTTGAAACTAACCGTTCGAAGCTCTTGGAGGTGAACATGGATTCTTTGGTAGACCTAGATTAGTTTCCAGTGAGTGGATGCTTTCTTCAGCCTAGTACCGCAGTTGATTCTTTTCACAAAGTTAATGGTTATCTCTGAGTCTGCTTCAACAATGACGTTAGAGCTATGGTGTTGGATGAGAAACTCTAGACATTGTTCCAGAGCCATTAATTTTGTCATATTATTGGTGGCTCTTCCCAAATGACAGTGGAAGATAAAGATGATACTGCCCTCATCATCTCTTAAAACGCCTCCAAAACCAGTTGTTCCGGGGTTGCCTTTTGAAGCCCCATCTATGTTGAATTTCATATAGCCTTTTGGTGGTGGTTGCCAGAAATCCTTCTTTGTATCCATAGTTATGTTCTTCTTGATCGGTCCTTGGGGAATAATCTCTTTCATTCCCAGTGGTCTGAGAATTCTTAGCTCAGTCTCAGAGGGGGGATTTTTAGGGAGATTGTGAACTGTGATACTAACTGTCTCCCTGAGCTATTTTAGAATCAGATCAAATAGTCTTAGAGGAATAACCTTTTCATTCTTAAAAATTCTTTTATTTCTTTCTTTCCAAACATTCCAGATAATGAAGCCTGGTGTGAAGGCCCAGACCAAATTAAGGAACTCATTCTCCAAATAGTTTCCTCTCCACTTGTTTAGGGTGTTTGTGATACTACTTTTGTCCCTATCTGTCTGTTGGAAAATACTGGAGAAAGAATCCCACATCCATGTGGTGTAAGAGAAGTTGTTAAGAATGTGCTCCATGGTTTCCTCCTACTCTTCACACAGCTGGCATCTTGATGGCCCCTTAACCCCCCTTTTCCTAATGTTGTCCCAAGTTAAAATTTTCTTATGATGAACCAACCACATGAAAAACCTGATTTTCATCCAACCTTGGTGTTTCCAGAGGTGCTTCAAGGTATCTTCTGGAACTCTGAAATCAAGCCCAAGGAGAAAACCTTTGGCTTCCTTAATATTGAAGGTGCCTCTATTGTTATTACCCCATCTCAGTTGATCCTGCCCCTCTGTAACTAAAATCATTCTTTGTTTAAGCAAGCTCCTCAGAGCCTCTGCTTATATTTTAATGGGGCTATCCTCTCTGCAGTCAATTTTCCTCCAGCTTCTCCATCTTCCTGAGTTCTGAGCAAGATCCCAGAAATCTTTAACTTTGTTTAACCCTTGGGATTCTGTTTCATGCTTGAGGCTTAAAAATTCCTCTATTAATAACGTTGGTTCTTGTTGCCATTTGTCCTCCCAAAAGAGTGCAAGATCTCCTGCTCTGATTTCCCAAAAACTATTTTTTTGAACAATGCTTCTATTTTCCCAGGCTCTGTTCCAGATATGAGATCCTTTTAAATTTCCAGACATCCTAATGAGATCATTAGTGTGCCAAGCACTGGCATATTTCTCTTTCCAGATCCTTGCCCACTGGGCTATTGGCTCCTGAATCCATCGCCACCGGAGCTTGGCTCCTAGCACTTTACTAAGAATCTCCTAATCATCCAAGCCAAGACCCCCATGACTTTTGGGTTTACAGATTTTATCCCAAGAGACTAGGGCCCACTTTTTTTTTTTTTCTTCCTTACCCCAGAGGAAATCTCTTTGTATATTCCTGAATTGCTCTACAACCCCTTTGGGAGCTGGGGGGGCTGATAACATAAAAATCGAGATGGATTGCAAAACCGCCTTTGTCAAAACCAACCTGCCTGCCAAGTTCAAGACTCTGAAGGTCCATTTTTTGACTTTGTCCTACATCTTATTAAGCATCGGTTCCCAGATACTTTTCTGCATAGGTCTAGCTATGAGAGGGATTCCCAAATGCTTTGTGGGGAGGGAGTCTCTTTGGAAGCCAAGAATTCTTGAGATATTTCTTTGAATAGCTATGTTAGTGTTTAAGAAGAAGATTTTTGACTTAGAGAGATTGAACTCCATACCTGTAGCCATGGAAAATTCCTTCAGGATTTGATTGAAGGTTGAAGCTTTTTTTACTGTGGGGATTCCTTGCAGCATGGTGTCATCTACAAATTGTTGGTGAGTCAGAGCTTGACCATTCTTAGATAATTGAAGTCCTTTGATTTTGCCTATTTCCTTGGCATGCTTAGTGGATCTGCCAAGTCCTTCCATCATGAGAATAAAAAGAAAGGGAGAGAGCGGGTCTCCCTGCCTAAGGCCTCTGGAAGGGATGAAAATCTCAGAGGGAGATCCATTCACCTGAATAGATAAGCTGGATGAAGTCACCAGAGACATGACCCATCTGACCCAGTTGTGATCAAAGCCAAAAGCAATGAGGACTTTCTCGAAGTAAATCCAATTTACCTTGTCATATGCTTTGGCAATATCCAATTGCATGATCATCCCCGACTGCTTTTTACTAGTAAGTGTGTGAATCACTTCCTGGGCTTGAATAATGTTATTTAAAATTTGTCTGCCCTCCATGTAACCTACCTGTTCCTCAGATACTAAATAAGGAAGGAGAGTTCTTAATCTATTAGCAACAACTTTGGATATAATCTTGTATACTACATTACATAAAGCTATGGGTCTGTACTTATCTGCAGTTTGAGCTAAATCCTGTTTGGGGATCAAGGAGATAAAGGAGGTGTTGAGGGATTTCAGGATGGTTTTGCTACACCTGGAATCCTCCACCACATTCAGAATATCCTGTTTGACAATATGCCAACAAGCTTTAAAACAATCCACATTGAAACCATCCAGGCCTGGTGCTTTGCAATTATGCATGTCTTTGAGAACTTCACTTACTTCCTCTTCAGTAACTGGTCTATTGAGGTTAAAATTGTCCTCTCTAGACACCAACTTAAGGATATGCCTTATAATTTCCTTGATGGATTGTTCCCTGTTTGAATTGTTTTTCCCAGTGATGTTTCGGAAATGCTTAACAAGCACAGCTTCAATATTCTTATGAGTATTCTGAAGCTCCCCCTTCTCGTTCTTTATCGAAGAGATTCTATTGTGTGCTCTATTGGCTATGGTGGATCTGTGGAAAAATCTTGTATTCCGCTCTCCTTCCTTGAGCCACTGAACTCTAGACTTTTGCCTCCAAAACATTTCCTCTTGTTTGCATAAATTTTCCTATTCTTGACGATGTTTGTCAGCCTGATCACTCTTAACTTTGTCAAAGTCATCTTGGATAAAAGCCTAGTTGAGTTCCTGAATTTTGATTTCCAAATATTTTTTGTTCACAAAAATGTTTCCAAAATCCTTCTTGTTCCATTCTTTGAGCCTGAACTTGACATGCTTTAGTCTTTTATGAAGGAGGTACATTTTTTATCCTTGTAATTGCAGATCTTCAGACCACCATTTTTCAATGTTACTGATGAAATCCGGGTGGGAGAGCCAGATGTTCTCGAATCTGAAGGGCCTATTTCTAGGAGAAACCATACCCTTGATTTCTAATTGAATCGGCCAGTGATCAGACCCTCCGAAGGGAAGGATTCTTGCTATTATTTCTTTATCTATAATCATCAGCTCCTCCGAAATCATGAACCTATCTAATTTAGAGGCTACCTGTGCCTCACCTCCTCTTTTGTTGTTCCATGTAAAAAAGCCATTACTCAATTCTGAATCAACCAATTTCATATCATCTGTGAATGATTGGAATGCTAACGAGTCTTTGGCTAGCGCTCTGGTTCCTCCTTTTTTTTCTGAAGGAGACTTGATCATATTAAAATCACCTCCCAAGGTCCAAGGAATTCCTCCATGTCTATTCCTGAGATCTATTATGGAATCTACCAATTTGAGTTTGTCATCTATTTTTTGAGGGTCGTAAACATTTGTGACCAGGAAGGTTTCTGAAACCCCTATTGGTTGTATGACTACTGATAAGTAATTTCTGGATGCTTCAACATCTATAATGTTAATTTTCTGGGGATTCCAAAGAGTTAGAATACCCCCCGCTGTGCTTTCAGCTTTAACTTCTAGAAACTCAAATCTGTTGAGCCATTTGCTATGAATTTGTTTTATTTTTTGGATGGAACATTTGGTTTCCTAGATGAAGATCATATCCAACATTTCTTGTTTCATTCTGTAACTTAGCATTCTTTGTTTCCTTTTACTACCTAGACCTCTAATATTCCAAGATGTGAACTTCATCATTCAAGATTTGTAAAGGAGTAATTTCTTAGGTCTTTCATCTTACCTGAGTCTATCATTAAGTTTCCACACTCCATCAGAAGGTCCTTCTGCTTTTTCCTACCCCTTTTCTTTCCAGCATTTCTGGTAGCTAATCCTGGAATTGATTTAATTGTTTTCACACCTTTGTACGTTTGCTTGTCAATGGTTTTTCCTTTCTCTAACCCTTTTTCCTTAGTTTTCCATAAAAACAACTATTGAATTCTGTTGCAATATTCTTGGGGTAGTGAATCTAGCCCTCTCGTGGTTCCCTGCATCAAGAACCCTTCGAGATCTAGGTGTTCCTTACTCTAGAATTTCTTGAAGTTCATGGTCCTCCATATCTATTTCACTTTGGGTCATTTCATGATCCATCTCTAGTTCTGTTTCACTCATCATAATTTCTTTCTTATTACCTATCTCTTGTGTTGGGTGGTTGTTTTCTTCCTTTTCCTTTTCATTAGGGCCATCCTCCATAGATTGATCTTCATTTGCCATTTCTTCATTCTCTTCCAATGCTTGATACCTATTTTGACTAGCATTTTGACCCTCATTTCGAAGGTTCTTTGGTCCTTTTTTGCCTCCTTTTCCTTTACATACCACTTTCTGAAAGCTTTGTGTGTCCTTCATTGCATTTTGTTTGCTCCTATTGTCTACTCCGCTAAGAGGGCAATCTTTGAACAAGTGTCCATGTTCGTGGCATTTATGACATCTGAACGGGATATGCTCGTAGTCCATTGTTTGCACCTAGTCCTCATCAAAAACTTCCAGAATGACTTCATCCGGAAGGGCTCCTGATAGATCAATTTCTACACAGATTCTTGCATAAGAAGTGTGTTTGCCCCTTCTTATGGCTTCTGAAGCTTTGACAAAACGACCGAGTTTATTGCCTATGGCAGCAAGCGATTCAGTTTGCCAGTAATCAAGAGGTAGAGAATAGAGCCTTACCCAGATTGGTACCGAAGTAAAAGTCTCTTGCTCTGGAACAAAGTTCATAATCCACGGCCGCATATAGAGGTCGGCTGCTGCATAAAAGTAGGGTCCTCCTTCGAATATTTTGTCTTTGTCTTCAATACTTGTGAATACCACGGTGAAGAATCCCTTTGATCCAAGATGCAGACCAATGCTTCCTTTGGGTTTCCAGTGGTACTTGATCCACATATGTAAAGCCTTTTTAGTGGGCCATATGAATTTACAGGTTATAGCATAAGTTCCCATATGTTCCCTGTGTGCCTGCAGTGTAGGATCGTTTAACACTACTCTTGGAGTAGTCTCCGTTTTGGGTTTGCATGGTCCCTTTTGTTTATTGTCCCTTGCTCTCTGACTTTTGTCTTCTTCCTTCTTGTCTTTAGTGCTGATATTTTCCTTGGGCTTGACCCGATCTGTCTCCTTTTCATTATTATTTTTCCCCCTTCCCCAGAACTACTGACTTTACCTGGTGGGGACTTGCCTCTGTTGGCTATGACCTCCTTGTAGGAGGGAGTGGAGCTCCCTCCTCTGCAGCCCTCCATTAGGCGCAAGCACTGATACTCACAGAAACCTTAGCTGCGCGTTTTTCTCCCGCTCTGTCTCCGTTTCCCTTCCGATCGCAAGATCATAAAAGGAATCACAAGATTGAAAATTCAAGATTGTACTACAACACCAAATTATTCATGTGAAATAACAAATGCTTCTCTTTCAAAGAGCTCTTCCAACATTTGAGAAGAGCCTCTCCTACCTGAACATTGAGTAGTTTTTAATTCTTAACTAAAAATCTTTATTTAATACTTAATCTTATGTTATGTGGCTTATTGAAGTATTGAGGCTATTGAAGTAGAGCATAGATATTTATTATCAACTTGATACAATATTATTATTTCATTGTCATGTTATTTTCACCCATTAACAGACTATAAGGATAACTCGATATAGGATGGGAAGGGACAAGGATGTAACAGTCCCAAAAATCCATGTAATAAAGTTAATAACAGCAAAATAAGACCAAGGTCATGGGACACGTATTTCAAGTTGAATATTAGGCAAAAAATCCTAGTGGGTGTTCATTTGGTTTATTATGGCTAAGGGGAAATTGGAAAAGGCAATGACAAAGGCTTTGGAAAGGCAAGAAACATTAATTGGCCTTTTATTTATGAAAAATAATGGAAATTAGAAGAAACAGGAGGTAAAAGGTCATAGGTTGCATTGAGGGAGAAATTGAAGGAAAATAATGGAAAATGAAGAAAATAGAGGCTTCATTAATAAAAAGGCTTTTGAGGATCAATTCACAACCTTTTAATAGTTTTAGCATGGAGCTCTCTCTATTCTCTCTATTATCTCATACTCTTGCACACTTAGAGCATTCTTGGAACACTCTAGCATTGGAGAAAAGAAGACAAAGGAAAGCAAAGATCAAGCAAAGAAGAGTTGGATAAGGCGACTACAGCGGGATTACTTACAGGTATCGAGTTGCCTGTATGATTTCCTTGCTAATTTTGACATGCATAGTATATGCATGTGTGTATTTGGTTCTCTTGTTATCATTGGTCATGGGTTTTTCTAGGCGTGACAATGGTTTTTAGCCTTGTCTTGCCATTTCTTGATAACCATGGTGTAATGGGGCTCTTTCATTAGGTTGAGCTGGATTGTCGGATGGTTTCAAAATTGAGTGAGGTGGTCTTAGGAAAATCCCAAAGGCCTAAAAATCCCTAGACCAATAAAGGTGGTGTTAACAGTGTTGGACCCGCCAACATGTCAGGGGATCTCCCCAGTAAGAAGTCCCAACTAGATCTTAGACCATTTTGAGTAGGAGTCCCAACAATGGGTAGTAAAGTAGTGCCTTAACCATGGTAGCAAGCATAGGTAAGTATGATAACTTTGTTGGAAGCAAGTATGTGACCTTGTAGCGAGTCAAGTGAGATGCATGGGGGTTCTGGCACACATAGAGGAAAAGGAAGTGTGTCCCTTAGAAGCTTGTAATAGTATGTAGCCTAAAAGGAACACACGGGCGGAATGACATCACACGCTGGAAGTGAAATAGTCCACAATCCAAAGTGACGGGTTAATACAACAACACGCCTTCAACAAGATTCATACAATTGCATACAAAATAGTTCATACAAAAATGCGTAAGTTAAATAACATATATTGATAAAGTAACCAGAATACTCAAACTACAATAACAACATATGCATGAAAACATGTTGGTTCAATTATATTATTAAGTGAAAGTTCCATCCATACATGCACCATTGATAGCCACTAGCCCCAATAGTGGAACATTACAGTCAACACCGTCTGCTCCTCCAAAGAGATGTACTCGCTCTACATTGTGGACAAGCCAAGGCTCGTCACAATACTCTCCAAGCCTTCTCTAAGCAATAGCCAAAAGCTTAGCTCCCAAAGGCCTCTACTATGAGTTATGAGGTTCTATATATAACAAAGGGTGGGGTGACCCTTGACATTCCCCTTTGACTCTTTGACTACACTCATGACTCTTCAACTCCTTTATAAATAATTCTTTACATTACATAGTGATTGTTCACATTCCACTAGTGACACTTGGAATTTCACTTACAATATATTTACAAATAATAATACAATTTTCACATATACCCATGTGGGACAAAATAGGCTTGAGTTAGCCTAATAAGACAAACACCATCACTCGGAAGCTTGGGGAAAGACCAACTCGGCAACATCCTCTTGATGGTCTTTGGTGACAAACTAATACCAAGCTTGGTATTGTGCTATTGTGTCCCCGTACTGTTTGGTGATGTCTTTTTGGAAACAAACTCTTGCCTCCATGGCTTCTGGGTATATGGTTCTGGACCCTCTGTCCAACTCATCATGAAGCATGCACAACATTGTACTGAGTGTGGTTGGACCATCGTTGTACTTCTCCATGTTTTCAGCGCTCAGCTGCAAGTCATCACTAGTGGCCTCTCGCATCAACTACTCCATGTACTTGTCGACCTCCAGTAGGACTTAGTTCTTCTTCATGCCTTGAGTGAGGGATCTGATTGAAGGGATCTTGTGTGTCCTCACTATGACATCCAGACTCTTGAACAACCATGCATATGAAGCCTCAATGCTGGTGATGAGCGGAGGGAGTTGCTCATAGTTCCAATTCAGCATTTGAATTCGTGCTTTGTCTAGCTTTGTATGCGGCTTCATCATCTTATGCAAGTAAAGCAGGGATCCCTTATACCTCATTGTCCATTCTTGTACATGCTTAATAGTAGTGTGTATGTCTTTGAGAGTTTGGACAATATTCATGCACTGTTGTTGAAAACCATATAAATGGACAACCGCCTTGTGCACGGTGACAAATTTGTCATACAATTTCCACATGGTGGTCTTAAGGGTCGATACTTCAACAAGTATCGCTTTTCTCATCTCTGCCATACTGAATCTTGCAGACTATTATGTCCTCTGCCTGGTCTCCTACAAGTCCTTTGTCATTCGATCACTCTCTGCTAACAAGAACTTGACATTTGAACTCATGGCTTCTGCATAAGCCTTAGAAGCATCGGCCATGGCATCTAGATGTCTTATAACATCTGACACAATCACCCTTTCCTCTATATGTGCAAGTGACACGTGATCATCCAGGAGTTACTTTCTTCGTGCTTGTATAATCCTTTGTTGTGACTCATCAAATGATAGATTGTACACATCCATCACCAGATCATCATCAAGGAGGACAACCTCTCCTTGCTCGCTTAGGACTGGTTCTGATTCTAGAGGTGGCGAAGACTAAAGTGTGACCTCAAATGTTCTCAGCATGAGGTCGGTATCTTGGTCTTGTGGCTCCTGTTCCAAATCCATTTATGTTGCTTCAACCATCTGCTCAATTTGTTGAGCAAGTTCCCAAACCTGCACCTGCTCACCCTCTTCTTCATTTGCTAGTTGCTCTGACTCCTCAACCTGTAAAGGTGCAATTTTCTTTGTCATTGTGCCTTGTATTTCACCTTATTCTTGTTTTTGCTTCTCTTCTCTCTCTCTCCTCAGCTCCTACTCTTCTTTTAGCTTCTTCTCTGTTTCCTGCAACTTCCTCTCTGCATCCTCCAACCTTTGCTTCTCTCTCTTCCTCTGTTCTACTCTCCTTTCGCGTTGTTGCCTCTTCACCTCTTTTTCCAAAGCTACTTTCTCAACAAGAGGATCTTCTCTGAACTTGTAGCTTTGCTCAGCCTATAGGTTCTCGGCAATCTTCCTCTTGCCTTTGTCTTACGTCAGTTTGCTGCTCAATGTTGTTGTTGTGGTCTTGCTACCTACGTAGTTGCTTTCTATTCTATATCCATGTTGATCAATTCATTGAGCCTATCGGAGTTATAACAATACCTCCAAGGATCTTCCTTTGGCCAATGACATGCCCCGTGGATCCAAGGATAGTACACCTTCGCACATTGGTTCTTGCACATGTAGTGGGGATCATACAGATTGAAATCCTTGGTGCTGAATTCAAACTTCTTCAAGTCCTCAACCTTGGCATCCTCATCCTTTAAGCTTTGGATCTCATACAATCCAATCTGCAAAGGAAGAGCAGGCCATGGTGCCTTGTTCCTCTTGTGTAATCCTGTTGATAACCCTATGGAGATGTGATATGCAACCTCTTGCATGACCAATTTATCCATGGCAAACCTTGGTAGCACATGCAGAGGTTTCTCTCCACTAAACATCTTGATGAAGGTACCACCGTGTGAGGCATACCAATCTGCAATGTTAAGCAATGCATGCATCACTTCTTGGCACATGCAAGGTGGATCCTGCTCAAAGATCATCTTGTAAACTGGGGTGATGAAGTGGTCAGATAGCCTCGCCATGACTCCTCAGTAGCTGCACTCAGAGAGTAACTTGCAATAAATGTTCACAGCATCCTCTGATGGTGTCCATGTCCAACCCATGGCAGGAAACTATTGTTGGGCATAGATTGCATCAAGCAGTTACGCAGACATATAGAATCTCGCTTGCTCATCCTTAGGCGGATTTCGGGAATTAGACACATCCACTTTCAGCTGAAGAGCTAACATGTCCGACCAGTTGAATGGCCTTCCTTCATTTGCCAACTGATCCAACACAACCACCCAATTCTGTGGAAGGGTCTTCGTGCTCTCATAGTCGTATAAGCGACATGCAAAGATGACCAAGAGTTGGTAGGCCGTCCTGAGTGACTTAGTCTTGTAGAGCTGATTGGGTATCAACATGAACTTCAATGGCTCTTTTACCCAGTGCTTCATGATGTCTCTAGTGTTCACATTGTTGTTGGTGGTATTGAAGTGTGCATCCATGCAGTTCATCGACTGAGGTAAGTGATACATCTGATAATAGTTTTTTGTCCTGAAAATAGCAAATTTTGTTCCACTGGCACTGCTCAATGTCATCGTCTCAGGGTCAGTATGTGAGACAATCCAGTGAATGACGTCCGCACATGGGAAGGCATGGTACCTGCATGCAACCCTATACAAGCCTGACTTATGGATGTTGACATAGACCTGTCGATCTTCCAGATCTTCCTTGAAGTTGCCTACAAATATGCCCTTAATTTCCTCCATGTCCTTCTCTATGAACAATTGTGTATCTACATAGACTAGCAAGCTCATTGACACCTGTTCAACTACGTCTCTAGTGGTGTTATCTACAATATCCTTTGATCTAGCTCTCTTGGAAGCCATGCTACTTGTACTACTGAGAAGTTGCTCAACAACTGATGTACCTGGAGACATAGAGGACACTCATGGCATGTAAATGGAAGCTTGAAAACAAAATTTCTTCAAGGATTGATCATGCAACAAACTGGGAAACTGTTGGGCAAGATTGCGCAAATGTGACTTTCAAAGGTGAGGGACTGTCAACTAGATCTACGCATTGTGCAATCTCCGCTACTATTGAGAGGTGATGATGACTGGAACTGCACAATGTGTAGTCCAGTGTGGCTTGCTGATGACTAGAACTCTGCAATGCACAATTCAGTCTAGCTTTGATGCTAGTTAGGACTGCACATTGCGCAATCCCAGTGGAAAAGAAATAGGGAAGAAGAACAAAGATTTCGTCCATTCCCCACAATACCACAATAATACCTCTGTAACTCCAGGACTAGCTCCTGGAACCATGCAATGCGCAATTGGAGCTAGTCATTGGCAGCCTTTGCGCAATTTCTGGAGCCAAGGCAGAGCCTTGAGATCCAGAAATGCACAGTGCATGCCAGGAAGAGCTAGATTTGGGCCAAGGCAGTCTAGATCTGCCCAAGGGTGATATGCAGATCTGAATGTGTGTGCAATGGTCAGTGCATATCTGAGTGAATAGTGATGCATGCAATCAAAACCAATGTAGGAATTAGTCAAACAAAAGAACAACGAAGCTTGTGGGGAGAGTCATCGCAACGACGACCGTTAGTGCAAAAACTAGGTTATGCATGCCATGCTTAGGAAAGGAAATGCAAAAATCCAGCAAGCCTTTCTCTTCTTTCACCTTTATTTTATTTTTTTTCATTTTTGAAAGAATTGTGCATAGGCACTTATTTATTTCATGAGGCGGAAGAAGGATCCCGACTTATTGAGAGCAGAAGAGGTTGTCCCTTCAGAGAAGGATGTTATATATACCTCTAACATACTAGTAAAGCTTTTCCCCCTCACCTTACTCTACTTGACTAAGTTGACAAGGGTTAACCAAATAGAGAAAACTGATTAGAGGGGGTGGTACTAGTTAAAAGTGCAAGTGTTGTGACTTTACCAGGACTCACTCTGAAAGGAACATATTTTCCATCAGGGTACCATCGACTGAAAGAATGCAAGATATTCATAAGGAGAGGGAATTGACAGATAACCAAATGTTGACAGTTGTACAAGTCCTCTTGTATTTCATCCAGCTTGTCTCAAGAAGCCAAACATGGCTTCATGGGAAACTAGTCCTACAGGTGCATAAACAAGCAAACAAGCAAAGGACATAAGTAAAGTGAAAGCAAAACAAGTAAGCAAAAGCAAAACATGAAAGCAAAAGCAAACACTACTCCTACTCGTAAGCTAAATAGTGCATGGGCCTTCTCACGTGAAGTGATATTTCCAATGCATCCATCGACGCATTGGTTGGCCAATGTAAGTGAAGGCATGGTTGACAAGAAAGATATTCATGTAGACCAACAAACAAGAAAGATATAGCAATGAAAACCAACACGCTCGAAGTTTGAATGTGTCCACAAAAAAGAAAAGAGTAAAAGCACATGACAGACACTTTGTAGATGTATCATGGTGTTGTATCACACCATGCATAGATGACAAGCATGTACACTCTTTTAATCTCGACAGACAAGCAGACATGAAGAAAGAAGAAAACTTTCATTTCACAACATGACTTGCTATGTATGACTCCTCTAATGAATGAGTGATAGGATCATGTGATTTTGGTGGAGGATGTGAAATTTGTAGATCGGATTGATTTTCAATGCAAACAAGAGAGTGATGAGAAGCCTGGGGTGTTTCAACATATTTCTGATCGGAAGTGAAACTTTCCTCAGGGCTACGAGAACCAGACATAACCATTAGCTCAGGCTAAAGTGACTTGACAGTTTGAGGGGTCTCCACTTCATCAAAAGATATATCATCAAAGATTGGTGGCTTAGAAAGATCAACATCAAGTGAATCAGAATCGTGATCGAATGAAGAAGTAAAAAGATCACGACAACCATAATCATAAAATTCGATATGTGCATCAACATCCTCACAATCTGACGAATCATACAGAGGGGTTGATGAGAGACATAATTTTTCACCCTCTAAATTTCAGAAAGAAAATATGATAGATTGGGTGGATTTGAAAGTAAATATTTGTCCTCTTCGCAATCAAATGAAGGACTAACATCCTATGTGTCCTGTGAATGAAGTAGAAACATCCGAGGATAAATTTTCACGAGAAAAATAAGAAATGACAGAATCACAGAAGATGTCAGGATAGAGCGGATGAGGTGCGGGTAGAAGGAGGTCATCCTTCACCGCAAGTTCTTCTTCGGATTCCCTCACATACTCATCATAAATGACAGCGTAGGTTAGCTGCTCAACACCAACTCTGACAACAACTTGATCCTTGTGAACAACAGATGTGGAGTCCGGAACAGGTGAACACAACACAGTAAAATTCGAAGGATCATAGGAACCATAGGACAAAGGTTGCGAAAATGAGATCACGTGACAACCATCAGGGTAATTGTCCAAATATGCGCATATATCCAGAGAAGGTGGGGTGGGAGGAGGTGACAATTCAACAAATTGGTTCGCAACTTCTCCCACCTTGTCCTACAAAGCTAGAGTTGTTCGATGAGAGGAGGACGAATGGTCGCTTGTGACAACAACCTTGTCCATATTAAATTTTGATCTCTAACACCGGGGTATGTTGGGAGGGGTTCGAATGCTTCCAACTCAAATGGATTTTCATATACACAAAGAAGATACTGAAACCTTTATTTGAGAAATTTCCAATCAATTTCATCTTTAGGGATTTGAAAAGAAAGATTATAGAAGTGATCCCAAAATTGCATAATAAATTCATTAGGTGCTTTTCGTAATTGCATAATTTTTTTATTAAGTGATTTATGGTCATAATGGAAGAAATCATTGCCTAACTCTCTAATCATATGATTAAAGGAGTGAATAGATGTCGCAGGCAATGTGCGACAACATTGCTCAACATTCCCTTCAAACGTGTAAGCCAATAGCCCACAGGCAATGTCGTCTGAGGGGACTTCATTCCTTTCACAAAAGCCTACGAAGGCAACTATGTGTCTTAGCAAGGTTATTATGCCTTCAACGTTGTACTTAAGTCATGAAAAGTCATCGATGACATCCTTTGGTGCTTCAAAATATGAGAAAAACATGTCAGAGTTGAGCATGTAATGTAAGTCATGAATGATGTGTAGAGATTCAAAATAGGCTTTGAGGGCTCATCTTGTCATCTGAACCTCCTTCTAGTGCCAGAAATGTTGACGGTGTTGGACCCACCAACAATAAGGGGATCTCCTCGATAAGAAGTCCCAACTAGACCTCAGACCATTTGGAGTAGGAGTCCCAACAGTGGGTAGTAAAGTAGCGCCTTTACCACGGTAGCGCGTAGAGGTAAGTATGATAACTTTGTCAGAAGCAAGTGTCTGACCTTGTAGCGAGTCAAGTGAGATGCATGGGGGTTTTGACACAGAGAGGAAAAGGAAGTGTGTCCCTTAGAAGCATGTAAAAGTACATAACCTGAAAGGAACACACGAGAGGAATGACATCACAGGCTAGAAGCAGAAAAGTCCGCGATCCAAAGTGACGGGTTAATATAACAACACATCTTCAACAAGATTCATACAATTGCATACAAAATAGCTCATACACAAACACATAAATTAAATAACATACATTGCTAAAGTAACCAGAATAGTTGAACTACAATAACAACATATGCATGAAATTGTGTTGCCTCAATTATATTATTAACTGAAAGTTCCATCCATACATACACCATTGACAGCCACTAGCCCCAATAGTGAAACATTACAGTCAACACCGCTTGCTCCTCTAAAGATATGTACTCTACGCTGTGGAGAAGCCAAGGCTCGTCACAATACTCTCCAAGGCTTCTCTAAGTAATGCTTAGCCAAAAGCATGGCTCCCAAAAGCCTCTACTATGAGTTATGAGGTTTTATATATGACAAAGGGTGGGGTGACCCTTAACATACCGCTTTGACTCTTTGACTACCCTCATGACTCTACAACTCCTTCACAAATAACTCTTTACATTACATAGTAATTGTTCACATTGCACTAATGACACTTGGGATTTCACTTACAATATATTTACAAATAATAACACAATTTCCACATATACCCATGTGGGAAAAAATAGGCTTGAGTCGGCCTAACAAGACAAACACCATCACTCAGAAGCTTGGGGAAATACCAACTCGGAAACATCCTCTTGATGGTCTTCGGTGACAAATTGATACCAAGCTTGGTACTACGTTTTTGTGTCCCCATACTATTTGGTGATGTCTTTTTGGAAACGGACTCTGACCTCCATGACTTCTAGATATATGGTTCCTGAACCTCTGTCCAACTCATCCTGAAGCATGCATAACATTGTCCTGAGTGTGGTTGGACCACCGATGTATTTCTGCAATTTTTTGGTGCCTAGCTGCAAGTCATATTTGGTGGCCTCTCGCATCAACTGCTCCATGTACTTGTTGACCTCCAGCAGGACTTGGTTCTTCTTCATGGCTTGAGTGAGGGATCTGATTGAAGGGATCTTGTGTGTCCTCACTATGACATCGAGACTCTTGAACAACCATGCATAGGAAGCCTCAATGTTGGTGGTAAGCGGGGGAGTTGCTCATAGTTCCGGATCAACATCTGAATATGTGCTTTGTCTAGCTCTGCCTGTGGCTTCATCATCTTATGCAAGTAAAGTGGGGCTCCCTTGTACCTCATTTTCCATTCCTGTACATGCATAATAGTAGCATGTACGTCTTTGAGAGTTTAAACAATTTTCATGCATTGTTGCTGAAAACCATATAGATGGACAACTGCCTTGTGAACGGTGACAAATTTGTCATATAGTTTCTGCATGGTGGTTTGAAGGGTCGATACTACAAGTATCGCTTTTCGCATCTCTTCCATAACGTATCCTGCGGACTTTTCTGTCCTCTACCTGGCCTCGTACAAGTCCTTTACCAACTAATCATTCTCTGCTAACAAGAACTTGATAGTTGAACTTGTGGCTTTTGAATAAGCCTTAGAAGCATTGGCCATGGCAATTGGATGTCTTCTAACATCTAACACAACCACCCTTTCCTCTATATGTGTAGGTGACGCATGATCATCCAAGAGTTGCTTTCTTCGTGCTTGTACAATCCTTTGTTGTGACTCATCAACTGACAAATTGTACACATCCATCACCGAATCATCATCAAGGAGGACAACCTCTCCTTTCTCGTTCGGGACTAGATTTGATTCTAGAGGTGGACGACACTGAGGTGCGACCTCGAATGTTCTCGGCATGAGGTCGGTATCTTGGTCTTGTGGCTCCTGTTCCAACTCCATGTTTGTTGCTTCAACCATCTGTTGAATCTGTTGAGAAAGTTCCCGAACTTGCACCTACTCACCCTCTTCTTCATATGCTAGCTTCTTTGAATCCTCAACTTGTATAGGCAGAATCTGCCATGTCATTGCGCCTTTCCTTTTTCCTTGCTCTTCTTTAAGCTTATTCTCTATTTCCTACAACTTCCTCTCTGCATCCTCTAACCTTTTCTTCTCTCTCTTCCTACGTTCTACTCTCCTTTCGCGTTGTCGCCTCTTCGTCTCTATTTCCAAAGCTACTTTCTCAACAAGAGGATCTTCTTTGAACTTGTCGCTTTGCTCAACCTCTAAGTTCTCTGCAATCTTCCTCTTGCCTTTGTCCTATGCTACTTTGCTGCTTACTATAGTTGTTGTTGTTGCTTCCTATGGTGCTGTTACCTGCATAACTGCTTTCCATTATATAGCCATGTTGATCAGTTCATTGAGCCTAGAGGAGTTGTAACAATACCTCCAAGGATCTTCCCCTAGCCAATGACATGCCTTGTGGATCCAAGGATAGTACACCTATGCACAATGGTTCTTGCATATATAGTGGGGATCATACGGATTGAAATCCTTCATCCCGAATTCAAACTTCTTCAAGTCCTAGGCCTTAGCATCCACATCCTTCAAGCTTCAGATCTCCTACAATCCAATCTGCAAAGGAAGAGTAGGTCATGGTGTCTTCTTCCTCTCATCTAGTCCTACTGATAACCCTATGGAGATGTGATATGCAACCTCTTGCATGACCAACTTATCTGTGGCAAAACTTGGTAGCACATGAAGAGGTTTCTCTCCACCAAACATCCTGATGAAGGTGCCACCGAGTGAGGCATACCAATCTGCAATGTTAAGCAATGCTTGCATCACTTCTTGGGACATGTAAGGTGGATCTTGCTCAAAGATCATCTTGTAAATTGGGGTGATGAAATTGTCAGATAGCCTCGCCATGACTACTCGGTAGTTGCACTCAGATAGCAACTTGTAATAAATGTTCACAACATCCTTTGATGGTGTCCATGTCTAAACCATGCCAAGAAACCGCTACTGGGCACAGATTGCATTAAGTAGGTAGGGAGACATATAAAATCTCGCTTGCTCATCCTTAGGGGGATTATGGGCATTAGTCACATGCACTTTCAACTAAAGATCCAACATGTCTGACCAGTTGAATGTCTTTCCTTCATTTGCCAACTGATCCAACGCAACCACCCAATTCTGTGGAAAGGTCTCCGTGCTCTCTTGACCGTACAAGTGACATACAATGATGATCAAGAGTTAGTAGGCCTTCCTGAGTGACTTAGCCTTGTAGACCTGATTGGTTGTCAACCTGAACTTCAATGACTCTTTTACCCAACGCTTCATGATGTCTTTGGTGTTCACATTGACTGTATAGAAGAGTGCATCCATACGGTTCACCTGCTAAGGTAAGTGATACATCTGATGATAGTTTTCCGTCCTGAAGGTAGCAAGTTGTGTTCCACTGGCACTGCTCAATGTCATTGTCTCGATGTCGGTATGTGGGACAATCCAGTGAATGATGTCTGAACATGGGAAGGCGGGGTACCTGCATGGAACCCTGTACAAGCCTAACTTGTGGATGTTGACATAGCCCTGTTGATTTTCCATATCTTCCTTGAAGTTTCCTGCAAATATGTCCTTAACTTCCTGCCATGTAATCTTCATGTCCTTCTTTATGAACAAATATGTGTTTGCATATACTGGAAAGCTCATTGACACATGTTCAACTACATGATCCAAATCTCTTGGAAGCCATGCTACCTGTACTGTTGAGAAGCTGCTCAACAACTGATGTACCTAAAGAGAGAGAAGACACTCATGGCATGCAAATGTCAGCTTGAAATCAAAAGCTCCTCAAGGACCGATCATGCAACAAACTCGGCAAGATTGTGTAGATCTGACTTTCAAAAGTGAGGGATTGTCAGCTAGATCTACGCATTATGCAGTCCCAGCTGCCAGTGAGAGGTGATTATGACTGGAACTGCACAATGCACAGTCCAGTGTGGCTTGTTGATGATTGGAACTGTGCAATGCGCAGTTCAATTTGGCTTTGATGTTGGGTGGGACTGCGCATTGCGCAATCCCAATGGGCAAGAATCTGGGACTGGCTCCTCGAACTGTGCAATGCGTAGTTAGATCCAGTCATTGAAAGCCTCTGCATAATTTCTGGAGCCAAGGAAAAGCCTTGAGATCCATAAATGCACAGTGCATGCCGGGAAGAGCTAGATCTAGGCCAAGGCAACCCAAATTTGTCCAAGGGCGACTTGTAAACGAGAAAATATGAATGTGTTTGCAATGGTTGGTGCAAATCTGAGTGAATAGTGATGCATGTAATCAAAATAAATGCAAGAATCAGTCAAACAAAAGAACAACGAAGCTTGTGGGGGGAGTCGTCGCAATGATAATCGTTAGTGCAAAAACTGGGTTATGCATGCGATGCTTAGGAAAGGCAACAAAAAACTTAAAACAACACTTCTACAAGCTAAAACAAATCAAAACGCCAGTGGTCATTTAGTAAAACATGTAACACAACACTCTCACAAGCCAAGGAAACAAAAGCAACAGAAAAAGTTGTAAAATACAAGAAAATCAAGACTTACCCAAAAAGGTTGCGCCCACAGTGCCGAAGGTTCCTAGATGCCTCAAGAATGCTAGATCTCCAAGATCGAGTGTGCAAATGAGCTTTGGCAGTGTCCGTTAAATAGGTTTTATCGATTTAGGGTTTATGACACAAAAGCCAAAAATATAGGGAAAAATGACAAATGGCGATAGTTTCTAAAATTAACTCAAGTGTAACTCCCACTGCTAAAAATAGATCCATATTTTTAGGGATGCTTTTCGCTTTTTTATTTTTTTCTTTTTCAGGAAAGGCTTCCATGCATGCATGGAGAAATTGTGTAGTTCTGGGGAGAACCGGGCAACTTGTCGGCACATGCATTAAACAATTGCCGAGGGAATCCTTCAATGTGATTCTTGGGTTGAGTGGCTCTAGCTCCCTCTCATGCTCTACGCAATTTCCCAGCTAAAGACAAGCCGTCAACTGGGTCTGCGCAATTCTAGAGCTGAAGCTCACTGTTGGGTTGAATTGTGCATTTCCTAATAGCAAGGTTGGTTTCCTTCTAGGATTTCGCAGATCAGCAATGCAGTGCTAAAATCGGATGCAAACAAGTCAAAGGAGGTCAACTCGCGGTTAGACAACAAATCAAGTAATAAAACACAAGTTATAAATAAAAAGATAAAACTTGAACGAAAGCACAAGTCCCTGGGCAGTGTAGGACAAGCTGCTGGGATTTTAGTTGGGAAGCTCCAAAATGAAGCGAAGGCAAAATTTTGGAGGGTGGTTGTAGCCGCTACAACAGGTGGGATATGCGGTAAAGCCTGAGGGTGAAGACGAGAAAATTCCTCACGGTTTAGGTGGAGAGATCTAGAAGCATCCATGCTTGTTTAGGGTCTAGTGATCCCTGGACCGGTGATGGTGGTATTGTGATAAAGCCTAGTAGTGTATGTTTCTTGTTTGGGCCTATGAATCTTTAATGGATATATGGCAGGATATATGGTAAAGCCTGATTGTATAGGTGCTTTCTCTGGGTCTAAAAATCCTTGAACAATTTTGGAGGGATATGCGATAAAGCCTGAGAAGCATGGTCGATTTTATTATGAGTCCCACATTTATGCTTGGAATATGCATGGGGGTGATTAGATGAAAGAAAGATTTGATCCAGCCCAATCTATGGTGGAGTGGTATTCAGAAGTCCTTGACTTGGTTGGATTTGCATATGTTAATAACAACTCTTTTCCTCTTGTGTTCTATGTGCAAATATACTTGTTATTATGTGCCTATGATGGTTGTTCTATTATTGTTGTTTATTTGGTTATATATTGGTTACAAGCATGGTTTTATGACAATCTTGATTTATGGCTCTCATCATGTTTTGGTTATTAGATACAATGTTGATGAATGAATGACCTAATAGATGATAATGCAACTATTGTGAGAGGGCATCCTACCTTCTTGATGAAACTCGGATAAGTATGAGGCCCCTATGTTCAGATGTGTTTTTATAACCTGTACATTACATGTTCATGATGTGTTTGATGAAATGCTTGTCATGGTTAGGATGGCTCAGGCTAGGTCCTTGTTCAAGTTTTTCATTATAGGCCTTGTTTCCTTGTTATTTATCACTTCTGAGTGTTTCATCAAGTTCTAGGCAGAGTTATGGATCCTAACCCTAAAAAAGTGGCTTAGATCTCACGGACCTTAGCACAAAACTAGCTAGAAAAGACTGCAGTCGCTAGGAAGCAGTCCTGCGGGAACGACTGGAGGGTTTCAGTCGCATGGAGGCTTTGTCATGGGAGCAACTAGGGTCTTAGTTTAGTGAAAGGCTAAGTTAACTCAGGGGTTGCGCACCTGGTGTGGTTGGTTAGCTCCTTAGGGTCTTGTAGCACTCAAGGGAGGTATTTAAAGTTTTGGTTTGTTGGTTCCACTTCCTTAATTGTACACAAGGAGTTGAATCATATCATTGTAACTCTTCGTCACATATTTACCCCATTGGACTACTTAGCTTAGGTAAGTGTGGGAGGAGGGTGTTACAAAATGGTATCAAAGCATGGTTCACCCCTTGGACTGGATGGACGGAATGTGTTTTTCATGCATGTATGTATGTTGTATATGTGCTTGATGTGTATGCATGGTGAAGGTCATTGTTGTAGTTGTGTGGTCATTTAGAGTTTGAAGGTGTTGTTGTTAGGATGTGTTTGTTGTGAATTCATGTCAGTTGCATATGCAATTTTTATACATGTTAGTGTTTATATGTTGTTATGCATGCATCGTGTCCAATTGGTGTTCTAGCTTGTGACATCATGCATGGTAACTGGATGATGATTGAGATGATGTCTACATAGTGTTATGATTATGATTATACATGTATTGTGCTAATCTGGTTGATCTTGCTGATGATATATCCTCTGTAACAACCCCGAAATTAAAAACATGCAACTAATTAGATTAATCATGCGATTTATAATCAACACGCAATTTATCAACTATTTAACATTGAATTTCGTAAATATGAGCAGAGACAACTTACCTGTGGTGATGATATTCCTTACTTGTGATTTCAGAGTTGAAAGTTATTTGAATCCTGCTAACGGCAACAAAGTTTTTGGGACGACTCTCCACCTAACTGTAGGCTCAGTTACACAAAATCTTTCTACAACTGGCCACCCCCGAGCCCTTAATCAACGTACTACTGTCAGGGAATCCTTTGTCTCACAACATTTTTCTCCCAAGAGAATGGATGATAGAAACATGGAATGATGGAATGCTCTCTCATATTCCTCATCGTCTATTAAATAAAGCAAACATTGGAAGGGGAACCGCATGCACACATTCCATGTGTCAACATACAAATTTTATTTCTTTATTTTAAGTTTAGCTTAATTTAATAATTCTCTTAATATAATTATTTCTTATTTTATTCATTTTTACTTTTTTATAACTTTACTTATTTTTACTACTTTTATAGTTCTCTTAATTTAACTCTTTCTTAATTTATTTTACTTTTTGTTAAATTTACTTATTTTTACTATATTTATTGTTTATTGTTTATTTATATTTATTTAGAACTCTAGTATTGTTATTTACTAATTTATTTATTACGCCGTAAGGCGTTTCCCTCTGAAATCAACTCCCCTCTCTGCTTACCTGGCATCTTTATATGCCATAGAATTATATGTTAGACGATTGCAAAGGTTTCAGCCGTTAGATTAGAAGCTGAAACGATTTGCGCACTGATTCCAAGTGGAAAGTATGGCCAGCAATTAAGAACGCCTATTCAGCCCAAGAAGCCCACGAGACTGCCTTGCCATTGTTCGTCTTTCTGCGTTTGTCTTCTTCATGGGGTTTCTTTCTGGCATCGGCCGCTCATGCTCACCTCAACAATGATTCTGATGAGTGGGCTCTGATGGCATTCAGGGTTACCCTCAGCTTAGATCCAAACATGGCATTAAGAAGTTGGAATACCAGTGTGTCCCTGTGCAGCTGGACTGGAGTCCAATGCTCTTTACGTCACCAAAGAGTGGTTTCGCTAAATCTCACAGGTATGAGCTTACATGGCCCCATCTCCCCTCTTCTTGCTAATCTCTCCTTTCTCAGAGTGCTCGACCTTTCTTAGAGTGCTCGACCTCTCTAACAATAGCCATTATGGCTCTATTCCGCATGATTTAACACCTACATCTACGAGCTCTTCAATGAGGATCTCAGGCCTGGTGGGACTTCGGAGGAAAACTGGGGGCTCTTCAGCGCCAATTCTACGCCCGTGTATGTCCTTCACCTCAATGGTGCGGGATCGACTCTGGGCAACGACACTTCTACTCAGACCTTCTGTGTAGCCCTGTCCGGTGCCGATAATCAACTCCTCCCGGCGGCGTTGGATTGGGCCTGTGGTCCTAGGCAGGTTGATTGCTCAGCTATTCAGGCCGGTCAGAGCTGTTATACTCTTGATACCGTTGCAGACCACGCCTCTTATGCCTTTGACAGCTATTACCACAAGATGAACATGGCCCCTGAGTCCTGTGACTTAAACGGAGTCGACACTATAACCAATACTGATCCAAGTAAGTTGGGGATGTATTTCTTTTTCTTGTTTTCTTTTCAAATTTCTTTCTTACAGTTGCGTCGGTTCTCTTTTGAAAACTGTTTGATATCTCCCCTGCTTCTGTTACTGTGTCTTGCAGGTCACGGTTCTTGTATTTTCCAAGGCAGGTAAGGGAACAATGCATCTATCTTTATACATTATATTGCCACATTCAAGATAACATGTCTTTTCTTAGCCTACTGTCATCTCTTATATTCATATTCAAAGATAAGTTGTACATGTCCAGAAGCTCTCTTTCTCTTTTGTTGCTCTGTTTTCAATCCTCTGGCTCCGATTCTTGCTTTTTTCATGTTTCCTCTTCAGTTTCAGGGTTCTTATCTCCTGTAACATAAAATGAATTGTGTTTGTGTCCGTAGGCCATTTTCTTGGGTTCTCACAACGTTGAAAACATGCATTGATCCCTTTGTAATTTCTTACCTTTCTTCTCATTCTGAGAGTATTACAATGAAATGCATCGGGCTTATAACACACTAAAAGAAAGTGACCCTTCCCTTCATTTGAGATATCATGGGTGGAGTATCTATTCCCACTTAAGTCACCTGGGACTTGCATTTGATCCATGGCATAGACCATTGATAATTGGTGCAGACAGAGTGCTAACAGGAACTTCAAGTGGAAAATCCTCTCACTACTGAAACATGTTTTTGGGGATTTTGAACTTTAGTGCCATCTAACAAAAACCCCATTGAATTTTTTTATAATTTTGGTTAGAAATCTATTAATGGCTTGAATCAGGCCAGCGCAGTGGCTAGATGAGCATTTAAAAAAAAAATGCAGAAGTAGATTCTTCTTTAGCATCATTGGGCATACATATCCCTATGAGCATTGAAGCTTCAGGGCAAGTCTTTGATTCCCTGAAGACATGCCTTCTGAAATTGGAAGTTTATTGTCTATAACCAGTGATCTGTACTCACATATTTATTTTTTGTTGTTACTAAGGATTAGTCATCTGCTCTTTTAGCAATATATAGATGGACAACAACCAAAACTAGCAGACCTGTTTTTATGGAGAACTGATCACAGATTATGAAAATCTGTTATTTGTCTTATTTGGATATGATCTGCATTGCTTCGGCCGTCAGAGTTTGGCTTTACAATCTCTCATCTTGGAGTATATCTTTCCTTCCAGAGATTGTGATCACCTTTATCATAATATTTTATCCATTGGCGGTTTATTAAAATACTGTTAAGTAAAATGTATTAGGGCAATTTTCTGCCTTAGTAGTTTTGAAAAGTGCATCAGGGCATGTTTTCTGCCTTAATAGTTTGGTAAAATGCTTCAGGGCAAATATGCGTGCAAAATTGATGCCAACACACATATCTTGCTATTCTTCATCTCCATAACCATGTTCTTGCTTGCTAATTTATGGCTATCCTAGCGCCCTATGCATTACTAGTTGGTTAGTGAGCATGATCTCCTTAAAATAATAGTTAAAACATGGGTGCTTAATAAGCCATAGAACTGTGTAAAAACCGACTACCAGCTCAAATTAGAAAAAAATGTAGGATGCATAGTTCCAGCGTTTTGCCAGCTACTTTCTTTGTTAATGACTCTCCTTTGTAGCCTAACAGATTCTTTATTGATTTCTTTGTTGATGACTCTCCCCTATAGCCTGATAGATTCTTTATAGATTTCTAAGTTGATGACTCTCCTCTGTAGGCTGACAGATTCTTTATAGATTAGTTTTTCGTTCTCTGGTTAGAATTTCATAACAATTTAAAAGTCATCGAGTATTAAAGTGCTGAACTGGCATCATGGACTTGAGGATCTGCTTTTTAAAATTTAAATAAAGTGTATATTATACTGAGAAGGATCTTTATTCTTAAATTGTTGTGACCTAGATGCTGACAGTTTTTGTGTTATTTATTGCAGTGTTGGTGTAAATGGGACTTCTTCTGTGAATGGTACTGTCCTTGGCAATGAGACATTTCCTTTGACAGGGACAAATATTACCTCTTTAAATAGTTCTGCACCCCACCTTCAGTCATAGATTCATCCAATTCTTTTTCCTCTTGTTGCCCTTCCCATTCTGTTTTGGAATCTGCCAATTTTGTAGGACAAAAGCACTATATTATTGATGTATCTTTTAAGAACAAGAAATGCTTCATTCTTTTTTTCAACAAAGCAAGATGTAAATGGAGAGGCTCGATAAAGCTTTGGAGAGAAATAGGCTGTGGAAATGAAAGATTTCATCAGCTGTCATTTTGGGGAGGGGAAGTTGAAAATGCAAATTTTGCAAAGATTACAAATTCATTGTTGTACGCAAAATAGAGGTATCAGAGTTTACTGCCATTCATTGATAGGTATTCTGTATATGTATTATAATATGTGTACAACTATCACTATCATTGATACTCGTTTATTCGTTAGTTGTATGTCATTTGTTGGCTACAGGTGAGAGACTTGTTATAAAATTGACTTCGATGTGTATGTGTTTGTGAAAATGATACTCCTATTTGTTAGTGGTATCCTCTTTACTGATAAGCAAGAACGGGCATTTCATAAACTTGACTTTCTGAGCGATATATATAGTATGAACATTTGAAAGAAATTCAAGGCGCCCCTTGTGATCATAGTCAGTATGTTGATAATCCTTGACAAGCAATTGATTGAGACGGTTTGATTGCGACATTTTGATTGTGTCTACCTATCAATATCATCGGATTTATTTTTTTTGAAATATAGAAGTGTCTACATAGCAATATAAATGCATTTTCATTTTCATTTCATTAAAAGCACTTCATAAGACCCTATTTATTACGCCGTAAGGCGTTTCCCTCTGAAATCAACTCCCCTCTCTGCTTACCTGGCATCTTTATATGCCATAGGATTATATGTTAGACGATTGCAAAGGTTTCAGCCGTTAGATTAGAAGCTGAAACGGTTTGCGCACTGATTCCAAGTGGAAAGTATGGCCAACAATTGAGAACGCCTATTCAACCCAAGAAGCCCACGAGACCGCCTTGCCATTGTTCGTCTTTCTGCGTTTGTCTTCTTCATGGGGTTTCTTTCTGGCATCGGCAACTCATGCTCACCTCAACAATGCTTCTGATGAGTGGGCTCTGATGGCATTCAGGGCTACCCTCAGCTTGGATCCAAACATGGCATTAAGAAGTTGGAATACCAGTGTGTCCCTGTGCAGCTGGACTGGAGTCCAATGCTCTTTACGCAACCAGAGAGTTGTTTTGCTAAATCTCACAGGTATGAGCTTACATGGCCCTATCTCCCCTCTTCTTGCTAATCTCTCCTTTCTCAGAGTGCTCGACCTCTCTAACAATAGCCATTATGGCTCTATTCCGCATGATTTAGGGAGGCTGTGTGGCTTAAGAGTTCTGCGGTTGAGCAAAAACCAACTGGAAGGCCCCATTCCCTCCACCATTGGTAGCTGTCGTCTTTTAGAGCTAATCTCTCTGTCTCAAAATTTCCCGTTGAATGGAAGCATTCCCTCAGAATTAGGGCTTCTAAGAAATTTGAAATTCCTTTGGCTGGGAATAAACAAACTGACTGGCTCCATTCCTACCTCCTTTGGAAACATGTCCTCATTGAAAAACTTGTCTCTGGGTTATAACCAGCTTCATGGCTCTATTCCTTCTGAATTGGGGAGGCTTTCTCAGCTTAATACCCTATATCTTCGTCACAACTATCTTTCAGGGAAAATTCCACCCTCCCTCTCTAATTGCACTCTTCTCTTAGACCTGCAACTGCATCATAACCAATTAACCGGACACATTCCATGGGAGTTTGGTGGCATGCTATCTCAGTTGGAAAACTTATTCTTATGTGGAAATAAACTTGGAGGGGAAATCCCAAAAACCCTTGCTAATTGTACTCATCTCTGGGTACTCGATTTAATGATCAATCAACTCACTGGGATGGTGCCTGTGCAGTTGGGTCAGCTATTCAGATTGGAACGCCTCTTTTTAGGACGAAATCAGCTCATAAGTGGGAGCAGCACGACATTACCTATTCTTACTGCTCTAACTATTTGCTCCTTCCTTGAACAGATACACATAGGTGAAAATCATCTTACTGGCACTATACCCTCTTCCATTCAATATCTTTCCCGACTGTCTGTGTTCGATTTGAGCCACAATGAAATAGGTGGAAAAATACCACCAGAGATTGGCAAACTGGCTAATCTGACATATCTTAATTTAGAGTGGAATATCTTCAATGGATCCATTCCTTCAACACTGGGCAGACTTCAAAAGTTGGAAAGATTGTTTTTGAACAAAAACAAGTTACGAGGAAGTATTCCAATGGAAATTGGCGGGATACAAAGATTAGGACTCTTATCTCTGAGCCAAAACAAGCTCTCTGGCCAAATTCCTCACTCTTTGGGTCAACTGAAATAGCTAAGAGACCTCTACCTTGATCAAAACAAATTATCTGGAAACATATCCCCGAATATAGGAGATTGCCTGAGATTGGAGGTGTTGGACTTGTCTCACAACACGTTTAATGGAAATATACCACGAACAGTTGCAGGTCTTCCAAATTTGCAATTCTTCTTCAACTTATCCAGCAAAGATGGGTCCTATTGTTGTGGAACTTTTAGATAAGATTCATGCACAAATGCCTCCTAATAACAGACAATGTGAAATGATCATGTCTAATGTAATCATAACTAGACAGCGCAAACTGCAGAGAAATAAAATGGTTGGCAATGATTTTCTTCTTTATGTAGTCGTATTATTTTTCTTTTGGATTTGCTATCAAGAGCAGTAATATACAAATTTCTTAACGTTGCAAATACTTTCTGAACCATTATCTCAGTCTAATAAATCTCTTTTTGATACCAGCAATAAGTTGGGAAACCTCCGGAAAGATTTCCCCTGCCCTTTGGCAGGAATGTGAAAGCTACTAAAATGTGAGAATGAATGATAAAGGAAAGGCTCAACTTATTCTGGCTTCTTCATGCATTTGTCACTGCAGAATACTTTACGAAATTAATTGCTTATGCATCGTCTGTGACTGAAACAATGACATCAAAGTCACTAGCAGTCATCTCCGCAATTTCATCCTTGTCACTGACAGATTTCAGTGCCAACGTCAAGTGAAGTCCATATTCTCCTTGTTGGTTTTGATATGATTTAGGCTAAAACAGAGTCAAGCATTTAAGTGGAAAATAAAAGTGGATTCATCATTGAAAGGAAGTAATTTACAAAAAATACATCTCAGTATTCCTTGCAACAGTCTATATATTAACCAAGATTGTGATATTTAGGGGAACCCCGACAGGACTTGTAACAAATGGATCCCCATAAAAGATGGGTCCTATCGTTCTGGAACTTTTAGATAAGATTCATGCACAACGCTGAACAAGTTGGATAAACTTAAATATATCTTAACCTTCATATGTTACTTGTCTTAAAATATCATAAAAGCATTGCGATCTCATTGTTTACACCTTCAATTTTTAATTCCTATCGGTGCTTACTTAATTTAGGGTTAAGATACATTTATGCTGATGTTGAAAACTTCCAAAATTTAGAGAGTTAAAAGTGATTGGTGAAAGCCATGTCAGAAGATCAGAATAATATCTCTTTCAAATTTTCTCAGAAGATCAGAACAATATTTCTTTCAAATTTTCTCCAAACAAAAAAATGTATGGATCATTGTCCCAAAACTTGCTGGCAAATAGCCAGCAAAAACATCGATTACCAGTTAGCTTTTCTCCAAACAAATAAATGTATGGATATACTTTAATGTTTATTATTTTTGTTTTATTTTGTTCCATTTTGTTAACCAGGCAATGAAAGTGGTTACAACAATGCTACCAAAAGGTTATACCTTATGAAAAGATACTTAAAGCAAAGCCAAAGAGTTAGACGAGAAGTATCAAATGATACTGCTGCAAAAATACCATTTTATACTTTAATGTTTATTATTTTTGTTTTATTATTATTACTTTATTTTCTTCTTAACAAGTGGTTGTGTTTCTTTGGGTTTTAGTGAAAGTATGGGCTCCAATGTTGGCTCTCTTATTATGGAGTATAGTTCATCTTTGAGAATTTTTCAATTATTAAATTAGGTTAGTCAATTGCTTAAAATATTGAATTTATTTCAAAAAGTTTTTGTTACTTTATAGGTTAGACACTAGCTTGAAATATGAAACTTATTCCAAAATGTTTTTGTTACTTTATAGATAAGGCATAGATTTCTTGGCTCTGTGATGAAAATAATGAAGGGAAAATACATGTTAATCTATTACTTGTGCTCTTTGACTGAAAAATACACGGTGAGAGAATAATGCATATTATGCTAATTGAAGAATGTTTTTCGCTTGTCGAACTTATAGTAGTAAATTTAACACACGAACACTTTACAACAACGAACTAAGAATATTCATGATGAAAATAGCAATATGGAAGATTTATCTACATAATGAAAAAGGCAATATGGGAGATTCCAATCACGTTCCAAGGCATTTTTTAAAATGTGGATGTGACAAAAGGTTGTTGTGGAAGGTGTTGTTTGTATATGGTAAATTTCTTGATCATTATGTATAATCCTAATGTTGATAGATATGTCTACTAAGTGGTTCCAGTTAATGGGGCATTGATTTGAGCGTTCAATGTATTTTTTTCTTTATTAAATTATTATTTTCTTTATCAAAGTATTATTTTCTTTATCAAAGTATTTTTTTGTTGTATTTGTGTTCTTCAAATTATGCCTTACGGCGTTTCCTTTGCAACATCTGGTGCAAATGCTAGTTTATTTATTATTATTTCCTTCATTATTTATTATTTATTTAACTATATTATAATTTTCTGTATTGTTATCATTTATTTTCTTATATTTAAAATTATATATATTATTATTATTTTATTATTATTAGGAGACATTACATACTCCCCCTCTTTAAGGAACTTCATCCCGAAGTTAAGTTGAATTATTTAGCATTTTATTTATTTAGTTATTTATTACTTCATGTTTGCCCTACACCCTCTGTTGAACTAGTATAACCAGCAGGCATCGAAAGTTTTCACAACACCTGGGAAATCTCAAGGAATCTCTGTCCTTTTTCCCACTTTCAGAACCAGGCATAAGCCTCCCTGGTCTGTATCCTAGTCCAAGGCTGGCCCCAAGGCTCGCGCCTGACTCAGACCTCATCTGCCCCAAGGCAGACATCCGATAAGGTACTCAATGATTCTGGGCATCTCGCAAGGCTGGCCCACTCCCTCCACAACTACTAAGGCGCACAGCCCCAAGCATCGAGGTCTTTACACCCCCACGAGACTTCGGCATCCCAATCCAATACTAGGCACCTAGCCTACAATATCAGGCACTTGTCCTCCTTAAGATGGTCCCCTAGCCCCTCAAGAGTTATCCATCACGAGTTATACAAGACAAAGAAACCATTGGCATATGTAGTGTTGATTGAGTTTGTCCCCAACCCATATGGTGCTACATATTCTCCTTCGCAAGTATGGGCTCCCACGAGATCATTAAATAAACTGACCCTCTTGACCCATTTGTGGATTTCTTGTCAGTCACCACATCTCAGCATGCAACAACTGCATTAGTTATAATCATAGTATCATAGAAATAATCCACATGCCAACTCTTGCATGTCATCATGATAAGATAACATCATTTTTAATCACCACATTGTGAATAGTAAAGAACTGATAAAAACTGCATGCTCCTGCATGTCATAAAATCTGCATGCAATTACCACATGCTTCACATCATAATATCGTCATAAGTTATAACATCAACATTAAAGACATATCATCACATAATAAATGAATCACGTGTCAATATAACCTCATATCATAACATCATAAATATGAGAATCATCTCAATACATATAAAATATAGAGCAATAATACACTATAATCATTCTTATCATGATTCATTAGAAAAATCAATTTCATTTGCTTGTATAAACAATGAATACAAACTATGAAATAAGATCATTCAACATCCATATAGGATCTAGGTTATCTCATTAATACAATTAGTGTCATGTTTTTATCAAGGTACCAATTACTTTTCAATAATAATTGCCACTTCTTTCAACTCAAAGTTGACCATTTACACTATAGGTATACTGATTTAAGTACATCATTAAATTTCAAATGAGCCTCATTATCTTGAGGTTTAATATCTCATCATGTAATCTTCTCTCCCCAAGGAAATTTTAGTGAAATTCATTGTTAAGATATTATTGATTGTACAATTGTTCTTTAAATGATCTCTATACATATTTTGCTTAAACAAATGGCACAAATATTCTAGGTTATCATTGTTTAATTTTTCTATCATGCTTAATCCACTTGCACGAGGGATGGTTGATCCTTGGTGATTTATCCATCACTCGATCATTATTATTGTTCACTTTGAAAGGATGAGCTTATCTCATCAATTTCCCATCTCAATATCACTTGATCTATTTTATCATGGATTTAGTTTTATTCAAGTTAGACTAGGAACTCTTCCCCTTAACTTTTGACTTCTCAAATACCATCTTTAAATTACAATTAGAATCACTTGGAATCAATACTACCATTATCATCCACAAAAGGATTTGTATGCCTAATTTGCTTGGCAATAACTTCTTTCAATACTAATGGCACAAACTCGATAAGTTGTTTTATATGAAGTCTCATTGGATCGTCAATCCACTCATGAAACATTAAGTGCTGCTCCAATTTTCATATTGTTTTTATTCACATCATCACCCTTTCTTGACTATCACTAATCTTAGACTTACTATGCTAAGGTATTTTCCCTTTTTCTGCCAAACAAATCTTCATATTTTCTACTTTTCTCTTCTTCGTTCCCATCATACAAGCACTCATGATTTGATTACCTTTTCAATCTAATGTCCTCATACTTCCTATATTTCCTTAAAACCTACCTTCATCATTATAATAATCATTTAACTTCATTGGTTGATTTACTATATTTCCTTCTTGATGGGCATCATCTTTATTTAGAGTTACATTTATACTTCTATGATTCGACAACCAAGTTCCACAAGGATGTTTATTCATGTGATATCTCAAGAGTGCTAAGTTATTTCATCCTTATTATTTGTAAATCCAAATCTTCAAAGCTACTACTTCAGGCTGAATTCTTCCATTTGTTTGTAAAATTCCCACTCACTCACCTTAAGTATCTATCTGTTACTCATTTCAATCCATCCCCTCATTCCACATGGTCATAGTTCTGAGGGCTACCATTTGTTATCTTCATTATAAAATTTACAAGTTTCGCCTTTTCCATTGGGAAACTTTATCAAATCTACATTGCTAATCAACTTAGAAAAATTCCTTCTATTCTTAATTTTTTTTTTTTTTTGTACTTAATATTCCATCAACTCATTCTAATAATATATCTATTTTCCTTCCAGTTTCAACTCCAATTGGTGTGTATATGTAGTGAATTGCAATACTATTGTCTCAGTTTGACCACTTCTAATTTCTTCACATCTTGTATTAATAGCTAATGACTTCTTTACTTTCTCATATTACCTCAACCAGATTAAAAAAACATATCATGTGATTATATATTACTTCATGTCTAATGGCCTTCTTATAATCTCCATGGTAACACATTTATTACCTTTTCCAAAGGCAACATCCTTATAGCAAGATTGACCAAGTAACCTTTCCCCATGGGTTCAACTACTCATAAATCATCATTTACCATAAATCCATCCCATAAAGTCAAGTCAACATTGCTCAATTGCTTGTTTAGTTATAACATCCATTTTTATTTATCTTGGTATAAGAGTATGAATTCTTCACATAAAAAAATTATTTCTTTGGACAAACTATAACTCTCGATATAGATGTAAAATAATATTTTTGAAATACTTGTTCTAGAATTTCTACTGAAATTCCTTCTAAAATGAATAAATAAATAATATTTTAATACTACTTATAGAAATATCCTTATTAGTAGTTATTTTTCCAGAAATGTTCCTATGCTTTAACATTTCAACTCAACTTAGGTGCTACCCTAAATCAACATAAACTATTAAATGGGTAGTTAAGACATTCCCAAAGTGAAAATGAATTTAAGACATTTAATAAAGTATTGAAACATGGTCTCAATCCTATATCCATTACTCATCTTACTGAAACTTCCTGCATGGATGCATGAATAAGATATGGTTCCAATCTTCTTATGCTTTCAAGCTCTCTTATTCATGCAATTTAAGTTTATTCACATTCTCTACTAACAATGACATTGGTGCAAATAACAAGTTAACATAAGACGTTGAGCTTAGTAGATAAATGAAAATCTAATAATTATACAGATTTAATTAACTCAAAATATTAATAATTATCTATTTAAATCGATATCCTAGCATCACATGTATATTAATTTTAATACCTTAACTCTCCAATATTAAAAATATAGCAATTTTTTATTAATTTTAATTATTTATGTAATTCATTAACATCAAATTTCATAGTCTTTTAATGTAATTAAAAAATATCTTTTTAGTGAAGTACAATCTTCTTTTAATGGTCAGACTCTTGATATTTGAATCTTATAAGAAGAAACGTTTTAAGAGCACCACGAATTTGCAACCAAATTTGTTTATTATCATATTCCAACCATAGTAATAATAAATGTTGCAAGTGAATGTTGTCATGCCCCAATTTTCTTCACTAAACCATGAATAAACAGTCATTGCAAAGCAGAGAATATGGTAATTAGATGAAGAAATTAGAGTAAATGTTTTAACCATTGGGAAAACGACAACCATCAATAAATTTAAAATATTAATGTTCGAGAGAGTGATTGAAGTTTTGGATGTAGGTTGAGCCGATACGGTCAAACAAAAGTCCAATAATCGAGTAATCATTATTCTCGCTAAAGTGGGAAAAATAAAATATGATAAAGTCCATGAATAATGATTATCTGGTTATTATCAAAATTGCAAAAGCGAAATCTAAGAAAAAAATTTAACACAATTGTAAAATAAAACTCCAAGTTAACTCTCTCCATTCATGGATAATCTTCAAATTTATATATATAACTTTTAAATTCTTTTATAATGAATAACTACTATAACGGATCAATCTATTTATAATACTTATTCCATTAATATATTATATAGTTATAAATTAATAGAATAACAATTAATATTAAAAAATTAGTCACTTTTTTATTATGTAAACATTTTTTTTGTTTCCTCTACTTATATAACAAAATAACATTACGAAAAAAAATATGCTTATAACTAATTCTCAAGGGTTTAGTTAAGTGATAGGTTGAATACATAAAAGGAGGAATATATCTAATCATTTAAAGCCAACTCAATTAAGAATTTTGCATACTTATATAACAAAATAACATTACTCAAAAAAATATGCTTATAACTAATTCTCAAGGGTTTCCTAAAGAAGTTAAGTGATAGGTTGAATACATAAAAGGAGGAATATATCTAATCATTTAAAGCCAACTCAATCAAGAATTTTGTATATTATTTGATATTTTGCTCCATTTTTTTTTAATATTTTGTGTTATTAGTATAAATACAAGATAATCAATTAAAATAATTATAAGCTGAAATAATCTATTTCTTTTATGATACTCTAGCTATTAAGTAGATTAGTAATTATTTTTGCGAGGAATTCAAAGCATTGAAAACAAATACTGAGAATATTTAGGCTGATAGGCCTTCCTATGCATCAACTTCTTCGTCAACACTTTTACCTTGCTCTGTTCGATTAGGTGAGACACTTTCAACCATTGATTTGAAGTGTGCTTTCTGCTGCCGATTTTTAGGCTGATAGGTTTTGACATCTGGCTACTGGGCTGCATGCATGCCCTTACTTCAACCGCAAGTATCATTGGAAAATCCCTAAAAAGAAGAAAGATCGTCGAATGAAGCAGAATGGAAAGAAAACCAATTATCTTCGATTTTCTCCACCACATTCATTCACCCACAACGGAAAGGAATGACACTCTACCCTCCTGCTCTCTACTCCCTGCTGGCTTTTGCATTTCTTACCATCATATTTGTCTACCCAAATTTCTTATAATTCACAATGCCTGCATTCTCTGTGCGCCGCAGTGTTGATGAGATTCAACCAGAGAGAGGAAACAGTAGCAGCGGAACCGAAAAAGAATACGAGACCGACTCAGTGTGCCTCAGGGATATGGTTGCACGATTTATGGAGGAATCAAGCTCAAGTGCAGAAGCAGAGTACCTATTTCCCCTCACTCAAACCATGGATACCAACATCACGGAGGATTGCCAAAATTTTGTTCAACAACGACAATTTGAGATACTTCAGGTATATTGTACATCAAACCCTGAAATTTTCCTCTTCAATCTGACTTTTGTATTGCCTTCATTTAATATTAATATATATTGCTATATTGGGTATGTTCTTCGACATTCTGAACTGAAAAGATTGGAATATTTCCCAGGGCATTATATCTTGCAGTTGTGCTAGAGAGTTGACCCTGCTGGCTGAAACAGCTAAGTGTCTGGAAATAGCCAGGAAACTGCAGCAACAACCACAAGCAGAATGCCTCAAAAAGTCTGTGATGTGCCATCTTAGAAGTGTGGGATATGATGCAACAATCTGCAAATCACACCCCAACGATAATAGTAGAACCTTTCCTTCTGGTTAGTGGGTCTCTTTGGCTGCCAATTTTTTTAATTTTCAAATATATGCTTTCATGAATTCTTTTTTATTAAAGAGATGGGAATCCTCGTGCAGGTAAGTATTTAGGATGTGATATTGAAGAGCACAAAATCAGGCAGAAGCATTCGTTTGTTTGTGGACTTGGATTTCAGAACGTAGTTTGAGATAGCAAGACACACCAGGGAATGCAGCGCCCTCCTTGAGTTGCTCCCAACATATATGTTGGGAGGGGTGATAAATTGCAATCCATTGTAAGGATAATGTGCGAAGGTGTGAAGAATTCGTTGAAGAAGACTGGGATGCACCTCGCCCCATGGAGAAAATACAAATACAGGTTTACCCTACTCCGTTCGATTAAGTGAGACACTTTCAACCGTTGATTTGAAGTGTGCTTTTTGCTGTCGATTTTTAGGCTGATAGGTTTTGACATCTAGTTACTGGGCTGCATGCATGCCCTTACTTCAACTGCAAGTACCGTTGGAAAATCTCTAAAAAGAAGAAAGATCGTCGAATGAAGCAGAATGGAAAGAAAATCAATTATCTTTGATTTTCTCCACCACATTCATTTACCCCACAACGGAAAGGAATGACACTCTCCCCTCCTGCTCTCTACTCCCTGCTGGATTTTGCATTTCTTACCATCATATTTGTCTGCCGAAATTGCTTATAATTTGAAATGCCTGCATTCTCTATGCACTGCAGTGTTGATGAGATTCAACCAGAGAGAGGAAACAGTAGTAGCAGAACCGAAAACGAATACGAGACCGACTCAGCGTGCCTCGGGGATATGGTTGCACGATTTATGGAGGAATCAGGCGCAAGCGCAGAAGCAGAGGACCTATCTCCCCTCACTCAAACCATGGATACCAACATCACGGAGGATTGCCAAAATTTTGTTCAACACCAATAGTTTGAGATACTTAAGCTATATTATACATCAAACCCTGAAATTTTCCTCTTCAATCTGACTTTTGTATTGCCTGCTTTTAATATTAATGTATATTGTTATATTGGGTATGTTCTTCGACATTCTGAATTGAAAAGATTGGAATATTTCCCAGGGCATTATATCTTGTGGTTGTGCTATAGAGTTGACCCTGCTGGCCGAAACAGCGAAGTGTCTGGAAATAGCAAGGAAACTGCAGCAACAACCACAAGCAAAATGTTAGGTCCCTATAATACTGGTGATTACCCCATTACTATTGTAGTTGTATCCCTTATTAATATTGTTGTGCCCCTATTGTCCCCATATTGTTATTATTGTGCCCCATAGAATCCCTCTATTGTTATTTTTGTGCCTTTATATTATTATTGTTAGGTCGGTTGGGTTATATTGTGACTCCTTAGACTCCTATATAGAAAGGAGATTTTGTCATTTGAATCATCAAAGAATCATTCATTTGTGTAATGTAAAGGAGGTTTCCTCCTCGAAGAGGCTGAATTCTAAGGCGTTGATCTATCTTTTCTATCTTTTTGTGAGCTGGTTTCATAACATTTGGTATTACAGCTTTTGGATTCTAGGGTTTCGCTGCTCCAAATAGGTCATCGTGGAATTTTCGCTATAGCTTTTTTCTGCAATGTTTCAGAAGAAAAAACAAAACCCATTTGAGAAGAAATCGCACTGAACCTCAAGTCCGAATTTCAGAGCTTTTTGCACTATATTTGCGGAGATATGATCTGAGGAAGTTGGTCTTCTTGCAGACTCCTGAATTACATTCCAAACAGGTGACCTGGGGTAAATCGTCATAACTTTCTCTCTGAGCATCGGATTGAAATTTCATAAGAAGTTACAGGAAGAGGACGGACTGTAGTTTCTTGTATATATTTTTCAAAGCCAAAGGTTGAAACAGGGACACGTGGCACGTCGTACAAGTTCGCTCTACTAAAATAGTCTATAATCAAGTCACTGTGGGAGATTTGGCATAACTCTTCCTTGGAAAATCAAATTGGGATCAGACTAGTGGCATTGGAAATAGGACACAGAGGGCTACTGCAGGTCACAATTTCAAAACTAGATGATTTGAAATTACAGAGATACATTAAAGGCAATATCGAGCTCCTACAAAGTGAAAAAAGGTGTAAAGATTTTTTTAAATTTTTGCTTAAGCTTGGTTTGAAAAATTATTTTGAAGGAATTCAAAGGGCATAGTAGAGCATTATTATCGGTAATTGATGCCCGGAGGAAAGAAAATGCAAACACCTAGTAAGCAACCTGAAAGCTCTAGCATGACCCATGAAGAATAGGAAGAAATGCTACATGATATATCAAAATTACAAGACCAAGTGCAACAAATTTCACTCTCACAAAAGCTAACAGAAGCTAAGATAAATGACGTGGAATCTAAGATAAAGGGCATAGAAGCTAAGATGAATGGTGTGGAAGCTAAGATGAATAGCATGGAAGCTAAGATTGACAATTTGAAGATAGATTTGAAGACAGATTTGACAAATTTTCTACAAGAAATACTTACTAATGGTGAAAGGGTAGCAAAGGAAACTCATGATGCGAACAAAAGAAATGTTAATCATGATTCCATAGACTCTAATGTTGGATCGAAGACCCACCATATTCCAAAAATCGATATGAGGAAGTTTGATGGCAAAGATCCCGCAACATGGATATTACAGATGGAGCAATTTTTCGATCTCAATAATGTGCAAAACACACAAAAGGTACGTATGGAAACTTTATATTTGGAACCAAATCAGTTGTATGGTATCAATGGCTTTGCTCTCGTAAACAATTTATCAATTGGGCAATTTTTATGGAAGAATTGATAGCACATTATGAGGATACAAAAAAGAAACACTTTTTTTAGCCAATTGATAAGTCTCAAACAAAAGGGTTCAATAATGGAGCACATTGAGGAGTCCAAAAATTGAACATAAGGGTAAAAAATATTCCAGAGGAGCATAGGATTGATGTGTTCATAGGGACTTTAAAGGATAATATCCAACATGATGTTCGCCTTCGGGAACCTAATTCATTAGAGAAGGCATTCAGGTTAGCAAGAAAAATGGAAAGCATAATTATGGCAACTAGGAAGCATACCACTCACAACTATAAAGATGGAAGTGTTGTTGCCCCTAGTATTCCACAACCTATAAGGTTGACACCACAATAATTGGAAGAAGAAAGAGCAAAAGGGCTTTGTTACAGTTTTGGTAGCAAATACACTAAAGGTCATAAGTGCGTTGAGAATAAATTATTCTACATAGATTGCAAAGAGGAAGAAGAAAAGGAGCAAAAAAGGTTAAAAGAAGACGATATACTCCAGGAACAAAGCCTAGATAAAGAAGAAATGAATCCGACCATATCTTGTAATGCATTGGCTAGAATTACCACTCCTCAAATCATCAAGATAGAAGGACAAATCAAGAAGAAAAAGGTAATAGTGTTGATTGATTCTGGAAGTACCCACAATTTTATTGATTGTAAGGTAGCAAAAGAAATGAATTGCTTTTTATATCTAGCACCAGAGTGTCAAGTGGTGGTTGCAAATGGAGGAACAATAAATTGCTCTAGAAACTACCATAATATCAAGCTATCAATGGGAGAATATGTATTGAGTAGCCCAATGATTTCCATTCCATTGGGAGGTGTTGATGTTGTACTAGGAGTCCAATGGATACAATCCTTGGGTACAATAGCTTTTAATTTTCAAGAACTTTTCATGAAATTTTCTGTGGAAGGAAAGGAAGTTGAATTAAGGGGTATTGTAGGGAAACTGGGAAAGATAATCAGCT